>JAOQIF010000111.1:0-132744 GCA_026260285.1 Colletotrichum sansevieriae
TATATGATTTATATGATTTATATGATTTATATGATTTATATGATTTATATGATTTATATGATTTATATGATTTATATGATTTATATGATTTATATGATTTATAGCATTATTACCTAGTATTTTTAATAGGTTATGGAACTTTATCTTACCTAAAGACTTAGTTAAAATATCTATAATATTGTTACTAGACTGCATATAAAAGAGGAATATTTCTTTTTCTATAACTAGATTTCTAGTAAAATAGTATTTAATATTAATATACTTAGCCTTTTTATAAAACTTAGGACTTTTAGCTAACTTTTAAGCTGATATATTATCTATAAGCATTTTAGGCTTAAGTAGGCTACTATAGCCTAGCTTATTTAGTATAAAGTTATAGCTATTACATATATATAAAGCCTCTTTAGCTGTATTAGATAAAGCTATATGTTTAGCCTTATAGCTTAATAAGGCTACCATTTTTCATTTAGAAAAGGAATAGGATATAATAGTATATAAACCCTAAGTAAATATATATACTAAGGTTAGTTTTCAATTACTAAGATCTCTTGCCTAGTCTAAATCTATAAATCTGATTATATAATTATCATTAGATTTAACATAGTTAATAAGCAAGCTATCTAGATAAGCGAGCTACCTACCTAACTATAACTATAGGATATTTCGAACTAATATATAATACCTAGGAACGTAATTAAATTTAAACTACTTAGAAACCTCTTTATAACGTATATGTTTAATAAATTAATATATTTATATATTATAACTAGTATTCCTATATATACTATATTACTATTAGCCCGTCTTAGTCCTTAGTTAGTAATTACTAATCTAAGATATTTCCTCCTTAATTTAACTTATTACTTCTCTCTATAAATAAATATCCTCTATTTTAGCTATAATAAGACTCCCTCCTTATCTAAACTAAGTTCTTTTTTAGCTCTCTAGTATTAGCTAAGTAAGTTATTCTCCTCCTAAAGGACTTTATTCTTAGACTTTAGTAAGGTAATCTAATATATAAATCCCTATACTTCTTTTAATAAATACTCTATAGCTTTAATAATTAAAGTTAGTAAGCTATTCTAATAATAGGAGATCCTCCTTTTAATAAGTTTAGGCTACGAAAACGCTTTAAGTAAGTTATTTAGTATTTAAGAAGTCTAGGCTAGGGGTATTATTAATAGAGATCCTAGTGGTATTAGAGTATATAACTCTATATTAAGCTTAGATAGTATACTCTATACTTAAAAGTATAAGCCTAGGCCTCTTAAATCCTCCCTAGATACTCTTTTCTATAATTACTTATATAAATACTTTATAGAATATAGAGAAGTAGTTTTCCTTTATAATATAGATATTACTCCATTATATCTTTTCCCTAATTCCTTAGCTATAAGCTTTCTTTAGTAGCTTAAAATACTTAATATCTAAGGGCTAAAGTAAATAAAACGGATAAGCTAGTATATAGAGTATAATAATATTATTTTCCTTATAATATATCTTAAAGTTAGTAGTATAGTAACCTTTATGCTTATTATATACTAGTTAAAGTATTATAGCTAATCTAGGCCTCTTTTATTTATTATCTATCTATTTCTAGATATTATAATTACCTAGTTATATAAGAGACTAGTTTTAATATACTAAGTAGAGAGGTAATATTAGCTTATAATAATAATATAGAGCGGAATACTATAGCCTAATAAACTAATAGCTTAAATAACTAAAACCTTTTTATAATTACTAAGCTATATTACTTTTATATTTAAACGCTTTTCAGCGCTTAAAATAACTATTCTAGATATTATCTAGCTTATTAGAAACCTAGTCTTATTAAAGTTATAGATATCTAAGTCTATAATACTATATTTTATAATTATATTCGATATAAGGCGAAACTACGTATTTATTATATCTAGATCTTTATATTAAGCCCTCTTATAGTTATACTTATAACAAAACTATAGCTATAGCTATAGTTATCGCTTAATAAAGTTCAAAGCCTAGCGCTTTCTAACCAGGGGCGCATTATAATTAGTAAGTAGTTTATTAGCTATATCTTCTATACTACTAATATAGGGAGGAAATAATTAGGAATCTAGGTTAAGAATATATTTAACTATCTTCTCTTCTTCTAATAATATAAGCTTTTATAAGTTTATTATAGTATCCTATTATATAGGTATACCTTTTAATTAGGTACCTAAGGTCCTAGGAGGGATTGAGTAGATTCTAGCTACTACTTAAATACTAAGATTTAGAGTTTAATGAATAGCCTATATAGCTACGTTCAATTAAGCTTCTTTAGTTTATAATAATATTATTTTCTTATAGCATCGCGTACGTTATAAGGTAGAAGATAGTATAGTTAGGATTGGGTAGGTAGCTCGCTTATGTAGGCAGCTCGCTTATTAACCACGTCATCCTTATTATAGTTATATACTAAACTATAATTAGGGAATTTATTTATATATCCCTATACTCTATTAAGAGCTCTAAAGTGCTCTTTAGAGGGGTTACTATTATAACGGGCATAAGTTATAAATACTAAAGTAACATCTAGCCTTGTTTTTAAAGCTGGTATAGGAGGGCTCCGATCTCTTGTTAATATTATAATATTTCCTCTTTAGTTATATAATTATTATTTTTATATAACTTTAGATTATCATCCATAGGGGTAAAAGCCCTATAGATTTAAGTTTTATTATATTTATTAAGTACTTTTTTAGTATACTTTATTTATTTTATATATAATTATTTATTCATACGGTCTATTATTATTTCATTTCCTAGGAAGATACTGGGCTCCCCTAAGTATTAAATTCTTAAATGTTAAATAGGTTATTATATATATAGTTATAAGTATTATCGTTATCAATAGCTAAAAGCATATCATTAATATAATAAGCTAGAACAGCTTTATAGTTATTTTCATCTAATATAAATACCCCCTTATTATAAGGAGATACCTTGAAGTAATATTAAAGTAGTATTGACCACAGGTGTTTATACCAGAGGCGTGGGCTTGGCCTTAAGCTATATAAGGCTTTATTTAGCTTATACATTAAGTCATTATCCGTTGGATTATTATTATAGTTATATATTTATTTATTAGTATTTTTATTATATCAGAAACCATTAGGTACTTTAATATATAGATGCTTATTAATATCTGCATAAGTAAAGAAAATAGTAATATCAAACTGATTTAATATAAATAGTTATGTTCTATAGTAAATATTAATACAAGTCTATAGCTTTAGGCCTATAAGTAGTGCTAAAAGTTTTGAGGTAATTCATACTGATATATTAGTCAAAATCTTAAATTACTTAATGAGCTTCATGTTCTATGTTATTATTACTATTACTATAATTATTACTATAATTATTATTATTATTACTATAATTATTACTATAATTATTATTATTATTACTATTACTATTATTATTATTATTATTATTATATTTTATTTTATATACCTAGCGGCCCCCCAGGGGATAAACTCCCCTAGGTTTAGGTATTACATTCTAAGTATTATTATCTTTAAGTTGTTTTGTCTCTATAAGTATAGCTTAAATCTAATTATCTATATGTGGAGAGTGCAATGCTTGCTTATAGGTAGCTAGCTTATTGATAGTAGTTGCTGTTAATATATAAGAAGCTTTTGATCTTATATTTACGTTATTATTATTTATTATATTAATAGCTTTAGCGTTAATATTATTATTATTAGTATTATTATTATTATTTTTATACTTAGGTATTCCCTTAAGACTGGGACGTCTTAAAGGGTGAAAAGTGCACCTCTTTTATATTTTACCTAATTATATTACTTTTCAGCATCTTCTATTATAGAGGGAAGTTCTATTATTAACTTAGAATTATTTCTACTATTATTATTATTAATAGTAATACTCTCCGAATTACTACCCGCGTAATCTCTAGGTAATAATTTATTGTTATCTGTGCGATCTCTAAAGACTAGTTAATGCTAGTATTATTATTAGTTATATTATTATTATTTACTATATTATTATTCATATTGTTATTTATGTTAGAATACCGAAGGTATATCTTAATATTTTTATTCTAACCCTATAAACTATAAACAAACTTTAATAAGCAAATATAATATATATATATATATATATATATATATAATATCTCTTTAATAATACTTTAATAACTATAAAATATAAAATAATAATCATAATAATAATTCATTCAGGGAATAAATTTTAAAATTATATATAAATTCTAATAACATTCATAACCTTATATATATATATATTTATAATCCTTATAGTTATAGCCATAAATATACAAAATAGTGCACGGACCACCTAGTGATGCGAGCATGAATCTGCTAAATAAGCCTAATAATTAGCCGTTTAGCAGCTATAATTTAGAATATCTTACCCCTTACCTATCGAGGGTAGGATTTATAACTTAGAAATAATATTAATAATATTGAAGATTTCTTAATTAATTAACTCTATTAAAGATGCCTCCTTATTCTTAATTTATTAGCTTTTATTATAATATTACCTGGCCTATAAATATTTTATTATTGAGGCTGCTTTAGCGTCCCTTCTATAACCTATATACTTATTCTTATAGATTATAAGCCTAGCTTAAACCTTTTTAAGAACCTTATACCTATCTAGCCTCCTCTATACTATAATAAATATCTCAAGCCTATTCCCTTCCTTAAAGTTACCCATTCAGGGTATTCCTTTAAGAGATATAGCCTCTATATACCCTATGCTAAATTAGAAATACTAGCTAGTATAGTTTACTAGTTAATAGATTAAAACTTCTTATAAGAAGCCATTTAGAACCCCGAGCTATTCGATTATACTACTATTGGTACTACTATTTCAAAATAAGATAATACATTAGCTAAGCTATTTGACTTTACTTTAGTTAATTATACGTTCAAATTATCCCTATAGATCTTAGTTTACCTATATCCATACTACTATACGATCGAGGCCTGATATAAGCTATATACTATTAGTTATTCTAACTATTAAAGAGCCTATTTAGCCTAAAGGCCCTTTAAAAGAGGAATAAAAGAGGAGGAAGATAACGAGTTCAACCTATACCCTGTGGGTTTAAATAAAATAACCTATATAATAAAGCTATAGTTAATACTACTAAGATATATAATATATATCTCTCTTATTCTATTATTATGATCTATACTATATTAGAGCCTATATACTATACTCTAAGGTTATTATAATATCTAATTTAAACGTATAGCTTCCTAGGCTATCTAGATCTAATAACTATAAAGTCTAGTCTATATATATTAAGGCCTTACTTATTAGTAAAGATATAACTATAGATTTATCCAAGCCTGTAGATAATAGTAATATTAATCTAAATAATAAGGCTCTTAGCTATATATAGCTATTTTATAATAGTAGGCCTCTAAGGGTTATAAAGGATAATATAATAGCTTTTAAAGCTTAGAAATATCTTAAAGACCTATATAAGCCCGTAGGGTTTACTAACTAGTTCCTAACTTATAAAGATTTATTTAATACTACTTTAAGTAATTTGAACTCTAAAGAACACTATATAAATAAAGTAAGGGAATTTATAGATAACCTATCTTATAATAAGCTTAAATTACCTAACTAGGTAGCCATAGTATATATATTAAATAGCTTAGATGAAGACTATAATAGTTTTATAACTATTATGACTTAAAGTCTTAGGGTTAATAAGGATGCTTTTATGCTTAATCGTCTATTTTCTAACGTATTAGATAAATCAAGATATAAGGGTAAAGTAGTAAGTTTTACTACTAAAAACTATAATAAAACTAATAATAAAAACAAGGTTACTAAAAGACCTTGGAAAAAATAAAAGGGTCTTTATAATAGAGACTATAAAAGGACTAGCTATACTACGGATAACTATGCCTATCTATATCCTAAAAAGGCCCTAGTATAGTAGAATAAATCTAATAATAATAATAAAATCAATAAAACTTCTACTTCTACCCTAGAGGGTGATATAGAGTTACTACTAGAGCTATTTAGCAAATAGGCGATATTTAATAAATAATTAGCAAAGGAGTACCTAGTCCTAGAGGGTATAGAATATACTATTAACTTAATTAAAGGGAAGAAACCTCTATATAGGCTTATCTACTTACTAAATAAGTATTAGTTAGAGGAACTCCGCTAATATATTACTAATAACTAAGCAATAGGGCAGACCTAACCCTTAACTAGCGAGGTAGGCGCCCCTATCCTCTTTATGCCTAAGATAGATAGGTCCCTATGCTTTTATATAGATTGCTAAGGCTTTAATAAGGTGATATTAAAGAACTAATATCTGCTCCCTCTTATTAGTAAGCTATTAGATAGGCTTTAGAGAGCTAAATAGATCTCAAAGATTAATACTTAAGATATATACTACTATATTTATATTAAGCTAGAAGATCGCTAGAAAATAGCTTTTCAGATATATTATAGGCACTTTAAATATACTATTATACTATTTAGACTTATAAACGCCCTAGCTACTTTCTAGGCATATTTTTTACTAAGTGCTAGCTAAGCTACTAGATACCTATTATATTACTCATATAGATAATATCATAGTCTACTCTGAGATAAGGGAGTAGTATATAAAAGACCTTTGCTAAGTGCTCTATAGGCTTTGCTAATAGGCGCTCTATACTAAGCTTAGTAAGTATAGGTTCTACTAATAGCAGGTAGATTTCCTAGGGTATAGTATCACACCTAAAGATATATTAATAAACTAAACTTATATCTAAGCTATTACTAAATAGAAGCTACTAAAGATATACTAAGAAATCTAAGTCTTCCTTAGATTCTATAACATCTACTATAAGTTTATTATAATATATTTAGGTATAATAGCCCTAATAATATCCTTATTAAAGGGTAGTGAAAATACTAAGAAAGGAATTAAGTTCTAATAGCTAGAAGAGGCCTAATAAGCTTTCAAATAGCTTTAAGCTGCCTTCTGCTTAGCAACTATTCTCTAATACTAGGACCTAACCTATAAAATAAGGGTTAAGATAGATACTTCTACAAAGGCTATATCTAGTATTCTATTATAACATATCAATAGCTAGTAGTAACTAGTTACCTATTATTTATAGAAGCTTAGTAATATAGAGTAATATTAGGGAGCAGGCTAATAGGAACTTCTTGCTATAGTTAAAAGCTTAGACTATTAGACTTACTACTTTTAGGGTATATCAAAGAGGTTTATAATTCTAATAGATTACTAAGCGCTAAAGGGAGTTATTAGCACGCCTATATAGGACCTTTAGGGAAGACTCACTAGGTAGGTATATAAACTCTTAGTATTTAATTTTGCCCTATAGCATAGGTTAGGGGTTATAAACCTAGTAAATAATCTATCTAAAAGGCTAGATTATATAGAGGTGGAGGTAAAATATAATAATATACTCCTAACCCTAGCGAGGAAGCTGAGACTTATTAGCAAATTACTAGTAGATCTTTAGATAAGTATTACTATACTATAAGGCAATATAGAGACCTTAAAAGTATTTATTAATACTATAAGGGCTAGCATAAGGTACCCCTTCTAGATAGATAGCTCTAGGGGTAGAGACGCCTTAGTCTCTAGTTAGTATTACGCTCTATAGCGTGCTAATATTACTATAACTATAGTAGCTATAATAACCTAATACTAAAGAGCATAGGATAATATAGAGAATGCTTAGCAAGAGGTTATTAATAAAGAGGACATGCTTAGAGCTAGGGTTATTATAATATAATAGTATATCCTAGGCTAGGTTATAAGAGAGCTTATAATAAGTGGAATAGTAGATAGTTAGTAACCTTCTGAAGCAATAGAGAATCTTATCTATAGACTATAGGCTAATAACTTATGGTACTAAATGCAATTAGAGATAGCGCGCAGACTAGCTAGTAATTATAGGGGCTAAATAATTAATAGTTATAGAACCTTATTCTATAGGAATAGTTAGAGATACCATAAGAGGGGTCTCTAAGGCTAGAAATCCTTTGATAATACTATAATAACCGCGGGGCGGGTTATATAGGGGCAAATAAGACTACTAAGTTAATCTCAAGGAACTTCTATTAGCTAAACTTAGCTATAGATATATATAATTATATTATAGGGTGCTATATATACTAAGGGAACCGCATCCTGAGGCATAAGCCCTATAGAAAGTTATAACTACTACCCTTACCTATATACCTATTCTAGGAAATTAGTATAGACTTTATTATCAGATTACTAGCGAGCTCTGAGCATAAGGGCAAGGAATATAATATAATTCTTATTATTATATGCTAAATAACTAAGTTCGCTATATTTATCCTAATAATAAAGTAGCTAATAGCTGCTAAATTAGCGCAGATTATGTATAAATAGGTTAAATACTACTTTAGCACCCTAGAGGATATTATTAGTAACTAAGATAAGCTCCTAACTAGCGAATTCTAGGAGGACTTCATAAGAGAGAGGGCTATTAAGCGCCGCCTCTCTACTATATACTACCCCTAGACCAATAAGTAGTTAGAAAGGATATACTAGATATTAGAGAAGTACCTATAAGCATATGCTAGCAACTTACTATAAGAATAAGCTATCTAGTTACCTAAAGCGGAGTTTGCATATGATAATAATCGCTATAGTAATACTAGCTACTTGCTGATAAAGGCCCTTTATAGATACTACCTATATTATATAGAATATATAACCCCTATAAATAGGGTTATGGTGCAAGGCATAAGGGAGCGAATCAAATATATTTCAAGACTCTGCAAGAGGGCCTAGGAATAGTAGCAGAAAGCTACTAAAGTATAAGCTAAGTATCATAATATAAGGCATAAGGACTAGACCTACTATTAGGGATAGGTTATTAGGCTATTAATATAGAACTTCCGATTTAAGAATAAGAAACTAGCACCTAGGATTATATAGGTAGCTATTATAGAGCTAGTTAGTATATAAGTATATAGGGTCTATCCACTACTATAATACTAATAGAGATATATATTATATTCTTAGTTATCTTACTAGAACTATAGGATAAATACTAAATAAATAGCAAAGGTTCGCCTATATCTCTAGAGCTTAAAGACAGGCTAGAGGAATAGGAGGTAGAAGGGATTATTATATAATAAGGTATTAGCAATAATATATAATATTTAGTTAAGTAGGTAAGATAGCCTATAGAATATAATATATAGGAGCCTATAGAGAACTTAGCAAATATATAAGAGGCTATTTATAAGTTTAATAGATAATATAACAGGGCTTATAAGGAGTAGGATAACTAGTTGCTAATGTTATAGTAAAACGTTGCTAATTATAAGCTATAAGACTATAGAATAGATGCTAAATTAACAAGTAGAGTATTAATTATATTAAGTAGCGAATTACTACTAATATTATAGCAAAAGAGGGTATTATCCTATAAAACAAAGGAGAAAAGCTAATAATCTAACTAGTTATTCACTTCCTATTATAGCTATAGGCGTGAGCACTATAACCACTATAACCACTATAACCACTATAACCACTATAACCACTATAACTACAAGCAGCACTACTATAAATACTATAGCAACTAGTTGCTAAGCTAGAATTACTAGTATCCCTAGTAATACTACCTATAAACTAACTACTAGCTGACTGATTACTAGAGTTACTACCTAACTCACTACCTAACTTACTACTAGAGTTACTACCTAACCTATTACTAGAGTTACTACCTAACTTACTACCTAACTTATTACTAGAGCTACTATTAGAAATAGTAATAATAACCTTAGTCTTCTTAGCCTTCTTAGCCTTCTTAGCTTTCTTAGCCTTCTTTACTAACTTATTGCTACCTTCTTAGCTATATTTAGTAGGGGTATAAAAATAGGAGGCGCGGGAGATAGAGTAAATACTAGTAATAGTAATAAAGCAGGAGGGAATATTATTAATAGTATACTTAAGGAGATTATCTTAAAGCGCCTTGCTAAACTTAAGAAATGAGGTAATATTATACTTATAAGGGCGCTTAGGGATTAGTATTATTAAAGGGTTATTAACTAGATAATTAATCTTATTATAGAGGTAGATAGTAGGACTATTATTATAAATATATAGTAGCTAAGTAGTATTTAAGCGCTAAAGCATATTAATACTATTATAAAGGGTACTAACCTAGAACTAATTATTAATAGGATATAATTAGCAAGAGAGTAGTAAATAATAGCCTATATAAACTAAGATATTAAGCGCTAGGTGCTTATAGATTGAAGCAAGCTCTTAGAGCTAGAGCTACTCTATATTATAGCTATTACTACTAGTAGTATGATCGCGGATAAGCTTAGTAATATACTTCCACGCTACTAAATAGTTACTAAGTAAAGCAAGAATATAATAACAATAAAGAGGGTTTAGGATACCTTTATACTCCGAAATCTAGATCTAGTAGAATATATTCTAGGTCGTTTAGTTAGCGCCCTAAAGTTTCTAGGGAACCTACTTGGCGTTAGTATATAGTAACTAGGTAGCAAATTAGTAGAGACTTATAGTAGCATATTTCTTCTTATTGAAGTTATAGTAGATATACTTCTATATATAGTTACTATATATATAGCAAAGGTTAATAATATCCTAATATATCTTATAAAGATAGCTAAGGTAAGAATAGCTACTATTAGTATTACTAGTAAGGTCGCTAGAGAGGATCTTAGGATTATAGAGGTATTTTATAAGTACTATGCTTATATGCGCAATATAGGATATTATAGAGAGCTATTAGCAAAAGGCTAGAGAAGCAGATCAGCAAGACGAGGAGAGAGAGTGAAAAATTAGATAATAATAATAAAAGTTTATAAAATAGGTACTAAATAAATAGAGGCTACTAGGTTAAAAAAAGGATTATAAAGAGGAGAAATTGCAACTAGATTAGAGACCTTAAAAAGAAGACACCCTTTTATACTTAATATTACTAGGTAGTAAGACTAAATAATCACTAGCTATATACTACTAAATAGTTATAAACCTATTAGTAACTAATTAAAAAACAATAGTAATACTTAAAATTTAAAAATATATAATGCGCTAGAAAATAAAATACGTTATTCGCTATAGCAGCCCAAATCTAGCGCGGGAAAGAGCAATAGCAAATAATATAATAAAGGCGCTAAACTACCGCCCTATAGTTAGCAACGCAGAGGTATATAACCCTATTGGTATGCCTTAGGGACTAAGGCTTTAGAAGGGGGGGCAATTATAAGGAATAATAGCAGGTATAAGGTATAAAGCTATGCTATTAGCAAAACGTTAGCAAATTAGGGGTAGATAAATATACCTTAGAGAAAACTCTATAAGCTGCAGACTTAGAAGGTTAAGCAATAGTTTAATATAACAACGGATACCTACGTTTCAGCATTCTAGCCTTTCCTGGTTTAGGCCTATAGCCATGCTCTTACAAGATATTAGTAACATAACTTAATAGAAGAGCTATAGACCTCTTAGGAGCCCTTATTATTTACTAGATTATATAAATTTAAATATTTAGCTTTGAAGTATAGTATATCTATAGTAAGAATATAGTAGCAGATAGCTTATTATAAAAACCCTAGGGTCCCTCTAATATTATTAATAAGGAATCTTAGGAAGAACTTAACTCCTAGATCAATTTATAAATCTTCTTTATAAATATAGAACCTAGTTCGTTCTTTAATTAAGCTTAACGCTATAATAATAAATAATATATAGAGGAAGTCAGTAAGGAATATAGAGGTTATTAGTAATATATTAAATATCCTAAGTACGCTTCTTAATACTTTATAGACCTATTCTATATATTCTTAATAAATTACTTATTATTTAATAATATAGAGATACCCTCTAGGGATTTAATCAATAAGGTATTATAACTTTAAGACTAGAGTATTAAACTCTTATATTTAGAACTACCTGCTTTTTACTAAACTATTAAACCAAAAGCTAATATTATAATAAGTTATTAATAATCCTAAATAGTAGAAGAAACTAATTATACGGGCTTATAAAGAGAGTAGTTATTAAGATAAATAAGCTATAGCTAGAAGACTATCTAATTACTATATATAAGCTAGTATATATATAGAGATTAGTAAACCCCTAAGAAGTTACCTTAATTATTAAAAGAGGAGAGCTTGATATATAGATAATATAAGGACCTATAGCTCCCTAAATGGATTACTCTTTATAAGGATCTTATTAGATATATAGAGAGTAAATAAGTAATACCTTATAGAGGTAAGGGATCTACTTATAAGATAGCCTAAAGCCTACTAGCTTAAGAGAGCAACTTTAGCTAAAATTATAAAATTTATTTAGGAAGAGATTATTTACTATTATAAATTATATAATAAGATTACTATTAATAGAGGCCTAGAGAATAAGGATATTATTATTAAGTTTAATAAGAGGTATAATATAAAGAGGAATGTAATATCTATATGTAACCTAAGAACTAATAGAGTAGTTAAGACTAGTTATTAGCTAATCAGTTATATATTATTAATATAAACTAGAGGAGAGAGAGATATTAACCCTTAATTATACTTTCTTATTACTCTAATTATAAATTAATTAAGTATTTATACTTTAACTAGCTTTAGCCCTTTCTATTTCTTATATAGGTTTAAACCTATTACTCTTATTAAAGGCCTAATACTACCTTAGAGGGTTCTTAATTAGAATTTAATAATGATAAAAAGAGAGGAGATTTAAATATATCTATAAGCCTTCCTATAACTTAATAAGGATGGAAACTAAGCTAAGAAGATAATTAAGAGGTAATATAGGAAAGCTATAGAATATTATAATAGTTAATATAAGAGGATAATAAGGAAGGAGAGACTTAAGATAGGTAATTTAGTACTAAGAGTTAATATTAAGGGCTCTATTAATATATCGTCTATTAAGAGTCTTAACTACTAATAGTAAGGCCCCTTTTATATCTTATTATAAGCTCTGAATACTCTGTTATATTGATTAATAACTTTAGTAAGTAATAAGGTTACTGGAAAGACGTTTAGTAGAAGTTAACTTTGTAAATTTATCTAAGCTCCTAAAGGGTATTAAGAACTAAGTAATATAGATATTTCTAGATCTAATTTGGAACGAAACCTAGTAAAGGTCTTCCCTATATTAGGGAATAAAGAGTATAATAATTATATACTTAAAGAAGAAGAGGAAGAACTAATAGTACCTAGGGAAGGTATTTAAGATAACGAGGAGGATTTATTGTAATTAGTAATATAATTAAAATAGCACTTAAAGGATTTAGAGAAAGCGATTAAGGTATTGAAGGCTAAATAGTAACTAGTTATTAAGATTTTTAAAATATTAAAAGAAAAGGAGAAGGAGTATATTAAGATAGAGGAACTAAAAGACTTATAATATTTCTTTTATTATAATTCATTTTAATTAATAATTTATAAGCCTATTTTTATTTATTATTTCTTATATCTTTTATTTTTAAAAGTTTAAGATTCCGGGGATAATATTTCTAAACTTTAGGAATAAGGGTAAGAGATAGTATTAGTAACTCCCTACTTATTTAAATATACCTCCTCGCTACTATTCGATATAATAATAACCTAGCTACTAATAACTTTAATATCTATAAGTAACTCTAATAACGACGCTAAAGACCCCCCCTCTTACTAAATAAATATAACATTAATAACCTAAAGATAAGAGAGAAGCAGAGAAAGAGAAAGAGCATATTAAAATCGTAGTTATTAGCCCCTAGGGAGGATATTCGTAACCCCCCCCCCCTTTTTCCTAGTAAGATTATTACTAATATTATATTATTTATTACTAAAGAGAAAGAGAAGGATACCTACAAAGGGGATCTTATTAATTTTATACTTAGATATACTTTAAATTTAGTTTTATAGACTTATTTATACTAGGGAGCGCTAGCTATAAGCTCTTCTAATAGGATATTAATTATAATATCTAGTATTTAATATAAGTAAATAGTATAGTAGCCTCCTTATATAATAGTCTCCTCTTAACGCGTAGTCTTTTATATACCTCTTGCTCTTATTAGAGGTATATATACTAATAGAGATAATAAGGAATAGGAGGTAAGTATATTATAAGCTATCCTAAGGAGTAGCTATTTAGTTTAATAGTTTATATACTACTTAAATTCTATAGGTACCTTATAAACAAGATAAGTAAGGAGATCTTTTAAAGCTTAGAAGTAGTCCTTAATAACTATATTATACTATATGTTAAAGTTTATTTACTAAGTCTAGTCGTAGCTAACTTTATTTAACCTTAATAAGGTTATAAATATACTAATAAGTGCCTATTCTTACTAGCTACTAGCTCCCGCTCTTATTGGAAGTATATATACTAATAGAGATAATAAGGGATAGGAGGTAAGTATACTATAAGCTATACTAATAAGTAGCTTTTTATTTTTATAGCTTATATACTACTTAGAATGTATAGGTACCTTATAGAAAAGTAGCGCTAGCAAGCTATATCTACTTAAGCTAAGTATATCTAATAATAACTTTAAGCTCTAACTTAATAATAAGAGCTAGCTTATATACTACTTAAAATCTATAGGTAACGTATAAAGAGGATAAGTAAGTAGGTCTTAGAAAGCTTAAAAATAGTCCTTAATAATAAAAGCCTCGTGCTATATTCTGAGGTTTTATCTACTAAGTTTAGTTATAGCTAACTCTATTTAATATTAATACAGGTATAAGTATACTAATAAGTACTTATTATGTATTTAAAAAAATAGATCTTCTTATTAAAATTTATAGCTGGGATAATTACTAGATAAGCGAATAGTATAATAAACTCTTTATATAATACTTTCTTCTTGATACGTAGTCTTTTATATACCTCCCGCTCTTATTAGAGCTATATATATTAAGAGAGATAATAAAGGATAAAATTTAAGTATATTATAAGCTATACTAAGGAGTAGCTATTTATTTCTATAGCTTATATACTACTTAAAACCTATAGGTACCTTATAAAGAAGATAAGTAAGGAGATCTTTTAAAGCTTAAAAGTAGTCCTTAATAACTACCTTACTAAAGGTAGTTTTTTATAACTACCTTATATTATATGTTAAAGTTTTATTTACTAAGTCTAGTTATAGCTAACTCTATCTAACCTTAATTGAGGCGTAAATATATTAGTAAGTGCCCGTTCTTATTAGCTACTAGCTAGAGCCCTATTATATATATAGGGGCTATTAATAAAGAGCTAATAAGAGCTAATAAGAGCTATTCGGAGTGGTATAGACTAAACTAAGCTATATAGACCTATATTTATCTAGACTTAGGATGTATTAGCTTGATTCTTTAAAAAGACTAACTAAATTCAAGCTTTTAATATATAGGGGTTTAACAGTAGTAAGAAAGTTTTTTTTTTCTTAGGCAGGCCTAGCTTCTTAAAAGGTAAAGATTAACCTTCCTAACGGAAGGCATATTATTTACCTCAATTTCTTATTATAACCCAACTAACTTCCTATTCTCTTTTTCCTCTATTACCCCCTATTTTATATAAATATATTTAAAAATCCTATCTTCCTTTCTTAATTTATAATATAAAGCCCTAAGTAGTCTATAATTTCTATAAGCTTCAACTCTAGAAGTAGCTCTATTATGAAAGGGTAATAAGAGTATATAAATCTAGCTTTAGGGTAATATTCCTAAGCTTATTAATAATAGAGATTATTTTAAAGAAATAAGAAGTTAAACTTAGCTATAGCTATAACTATAATATTTATTAGAATTTAAGACTATAGGATCTCCTTAATATCATTAAATTCTTTACTCCGCCTTACTTTATTCTTATACTTAATTTTATACCTATAGCGCTTATAAATACTTAGACTATTAATTAAGTAACTCTCTTAAGTCTTATAGAAGAAGTAGTTAGTATAAGAAGTACCTAGTATAGAGATATATTTAAATATAGGTTATAGATATAAATACTAGTCGTAGGTCTCCTAGTAGTATAGACCTACTCTTTATAATAGATATAGGGTATTATATTATAACTACCTTAGGATTAAGTAAATAAGCTATATATAGCTATTATATATTAAAAGACCTTTATGTCCTACAATCTAGGAAGGAAAGTAGTAGAATTATAGATAAAAGCCTAATAGTAGAAGTTTCTAGATCCCTTAGTTACTCTAAATATTTATTTAAAGTCCTATTTACTAAGGCAAGCCTTCTAGAAAGCTAGCCTTATTACTTTAGTATTCCTATTGGAAAATATCTATAATATAAAGGCTAGCTCGAAGTATTTATTACTAGGGATATTAAGTTAAAGCTAAGTAAGGCTTAAAGCTACTTAAGAATTATAATTATTAGCTAGGAAGTAGGAAGAATAGTAATAAGAAAAGGAAGGAATATATAAAGTTAATTATTAGCGTCTTAGATAAAAAGAGGTATATTATTTTTCTTTATTTTAATCATAGGAATATTAGGGCTAAGGACCTAGAGGGTTACTATAGATAAGAGATAATAAGGGTGAGGTTAATTAATATTTTTAATACCTAAGATAAGGAAGTTATAATTAGCTATAATAAGAAGAGATAATTTATAAATATATGAGAGAAAGTATAAAGAAGCTAGGTTAAGATCAAGTAATTAGATAGAGGTATTTATTATAGGAGGAGAATTTAATAATAGAGAATAGAGGAGGATATTTACTTAGTTTTATAACTAGATTATTTATTTAAATAGCTACTACTAACTATTATTTCCTTTATTCTTTCCCTATATAGAACTACTCTAATTTACTATTCTATTTGTTATAGGTTTTTTATCCTAAGTCCGTTTTAATCTATTAGAGCTAAGGAGGGTAAGAGAGGAGAGTTAATTATTCCTTCTATAGGCTAGTAATAAATTACTATATTTTTAAAGTAATTAGTAAATATAAAAACGCACTCCTAACCTCTTAAACCCTCTAGATTCTCTTTCTTATATATATATATATCTACCCCTAAGCTTACTTTATCTATTAATAATATAATCTTAACTACTATGCTATAACTCCTTCTTTACTTTTACTTCTACTTCTATTTAGCTCCTCAGTTTATAAATTACCTATACTTACTCTTTATTAACCTTTCTTCTAGTATATTATAATAGTGTTGCGAGTAACGTACGGCAGAGGGCATCGTGTGCGTGGAAAACGTATATATGTGTAGATGTCTGTGGGAAAAAGGAGGGCAGCAGGGATCGCAAGGGCAGGGGTTATATATACCCCTATGAAGACCCCTGCTACGCGTGTCTTCGCGATATACCCCCTAGGAGCGATATATTTATCGCTTCTAAAAGGCCCTACGAAATATATATATAAAAGAAACCGAGATAAAACGAAGCTATTCCCACCCCTCTATAGAACGTACTCGATATAGAGGAGCCGTCCTAACTGCCTATGGACTATACTTAATATAAGCAGCTTACTATACCTATCCCTTAGCCCCGCGGAATATACTTAATACAGGTAGCGGAATATACTTAACGCCGGAGGGCTCCGAAACGTATCGGAGTTAGGATCCTAGGTGATAATATCGAGGGAAGTAGCAGGGGCTGCCTCTAGCTAGCCTCGCTATCGGAGTTCCTCTATAAGATCCTTCTACTCTCGGAGCTAAAGGCGGATCTAGATATCCTCTATATTATAGGAAGATACCCGGATATCTAGTTAGCTAAGGTACTCGCTATAGAGCGCCTTTTCGAGCTAATAATACTTAACGGGGTGCTATTTATACTAATAGCTATAAGGGCAAAAGTAGCAGGTCTATTCGTTATTACTAGCTAACTCCGGTTAGGAAGGGGGTCTAGAAGCGGTCTCAATAGCCTATATAGCTAGCCGGGCTTCCGGATATCTAGTAAGCGTAGTATATATACTAGAGGCATAGTCCGGGTTAATATTCTATATATTACGGATAATTATTATAAAGAGTTATCTATACTCTTCGAATAATCTAGTTAGCTAGCTACCCTCTTATATAGTTAAAAGCTCGAATTGAGCGTATTCTACCTAGGAGGGTGCTATCTATATCCCGATAGTATTTAGGAAGGCCTATATACTAAGTACGCCCTAAATATTAGGTATTAAATAGGCTTTCGCAGCTAAAAACGCGTAGTACTAGCTTTCGTACTACTAGATCGGGTTTATAGTACTATTCGCATCATAAAGCGCGCATAAGTAATCCTCTCGAACGAAGTTATATATAGCGATATCCATAGGGTAGAGTCGGGCCTAGAGGGCCCTCGTGAGGTCTTAGGTTATCGCTATAGAGGACCTATTTGAAACGTTAGCTAATTCGAGCTATATAGTAGAAAAGATTATAGGGTTAATACTACCCCGTATCTAGTTCTATATATATCGAAGACCTTCGGAAGCTTCGGCACGCTTAGCAGCAGCAATCTCATAGTTATAGATCTAGCTAGAATGCTCTTTATATATATTAGCAGTAGTAACGGGTAGCAGAGGCATCGGCTCTGAGTCGTTAGCTAATAACGTATTAGAAGCAGCAGTTCCAGCGTAGCGTATCTAGCGCTAGGCTGCCTATATGTTATAGCTAGCCTCGTATTATAACTAGAAGCTTGCCTAATATATCTAAATTACCTTATTAAGCATAGGAGGTCTTCGATATATCCGAGGAGGCGTATTAGGAGCGCCTAGCGTAGGATTAACGTGGTCCTAGACTCCGTAGTACTAGGCGTTCTATTGTAGTTATAGGGCCTACGTAAGCTAGTCTCGTAGCGATGCGAGCGTTATAGTCAATAGCGTAGCGGTCGAGTTTATTATAGTGAGGCTTTTATATGCGTTACTTGCATAGCAAAGGGGATCATATAAATATCGTTAAAGAGCTAGGCTTATAACTGTTGCGAGTAACATATAGCAGAGGGCATCGTGTGCGTGAAAAACGTGTATATGTGTAGATATCTATGGGAAAAAGGAGGGCAGCAGGGATCGCGAGGGCAGGGGTTATATATACCCCTACGAAGACCCCTGCCACGCGTGTCTTCGCGACAAATAGGAAACTTATCTTTTGTACTAATAAAGCCTTAGATACCTATATCTAAGAGTTAAGGTCCTCGAATCTTCTTATCCTTAATATTAGATTATTAACTAGGCTTATATCTAATAAGCTAAGCGCGAGTAGGTTTTAAGTATAGGGATAAAGGAATAGAGATATCCTAGGCTTTAGACCTCCTAATAAGCTTAGTTATTAGCTCTAGCTAACTATGTATAAAGCACTCCTTCTACTTAGAAAGAATAGTATTATTAGTTAGATAGACACTTCTAATTTAATAATAAAATATAACCTTATTGAATATTAGAATAAGACCTTAGAAGTAATAGAGAAGATAATTCGCCCTTTATACTTATAGTATATTATAGCTAGTATATATAATACTATCAATATACTAGAGACTATAACTCTAATATATTCTAAAGATATTATAATAGTAGCTTATTACTTTATAAGGCTTACTAAGCCTAGCTAACTACTCCATTATAATATAGTTAGAGGTATAGAAAATAACTTTAATAATAGAGATTTAAGGGACATTATAATTACCTAGATTAAGGCTAAGTCCCCTAATATACTTCTTATTTACTTATAAGCGCCTAAGTCTCTTAAAGTAGTTATTATAGGTCTACTAATCGATATATAAGATAAGAGAAACCAGTTTTATAATAATTAGTAGTTTAAAAGAGGAGCAAAAAGATAAGTATAAACCCTAATATATATTACTACTAGTTTTCTATGAGGGAAAAAGGCTTAAGAGGTTTTAATAAAATAATTATACATTATTAAACTTCGATATATAGACCCTTTACTATAGGCTTCTAGCTTATACTTTATTACTTAGCTTAGGTCTTTTATATAAATTAGAAGCCTAGCACTACTAAAGTAACTTATAAATATAAGATATTAAGTATATATTAATTATTTATTAATAGCTTTTACTAATAAAATACTTTTAAAAGAATACTAGGTCTAATTAAGGGTAAATAAAGTATCTTATAATTAGTTCTTTAGATTTAGAGAGGAAGAGTCTAAGAAGATAACTCTAGAGGAGATTAAAAGTTAGATAGCTAAATATACCCCTTAACATTTAGATATAGAGGCTTCCTCTCTAAATAGAATAGATATTAATCTATTAATACCTAAGGGTATTACATTACAAATTAGCCTAATAGTTCCTTTTAATCTAGATAAGTTATAGAGGGAGGAAGGATTATCTAAGTACCTAAATATCTAGAATATAGATAGGAGGAGTTAATATAAGAAGTATAAGAAGGATTATAATTAATAGCAATCTATTAGCTTTATAAAGCACCTTAACTACTCTAGATCTATAAAGATATCTATATTACCTTATACTACCCTAAGATATATAGTATTTAACCCTATTAATACCTTAGTAATATTTAATATTAAGGGACCTGAGGGGAACCCTATACTAAATGAAGTTAAACCCGTACTAATAATCCTATAGTATATATAATAAAATCAAGAGTTTAAGAATTACTTAATAACCTAATATAAAAGAGTATTATCTATTAAGACTTTAGAATAAGTAGAGTATTTATTAAACCTCTATAACGCATAAGGGAAGTTAATAAGGTAAGAAGAGTTAGATAATTTAGAAGTTATAGCCCTTTTTATATTTATAATTAAGGGTTACCCCCGTAGTATTTACATCCTACTTAATAAACTAGCCTAGTGCCCTACGAAAGAGATTAATAAGACTTCTATAGAGCTTAAGAGAGTAGAGGCAACTAACCCTTAGGATACTATGAGAGCCTGCTTCTTACTAAACTAGAGTAATTATTACTAGGCTATAATCTTTATAAACTAGATAAATAGTAACTACTTGTATTATAACTCTATATAGGACTAGAATAGTAATTAATGATTTATTAAGGCTATATAGAGCTTTAATATATAGTACTATAAGATAGGAGCCCCTTAATAACTCCAAAAGCTCCTCTTAATTAGCACCTATATAGTTAATTTAGCTTAGTAGAGGGATAGATTTATATATAGCCTCTAGTATATTAAATAAGCTAGGGCTTAAATTTAAGAAGGTTTAATATCGCTACGTTTTAGTAATATAACCCTAAGTAATAGTATATTATTTACTAACTCTAAGATCCCCTTAGTCAACTAATATATCTGTATAAATACTTTAGAGTTCTATAGCTTAACTATTAGTAGTAATATAGCTTTATAAGATACCCTATTACGCTAAGAAGACTTTAAGAAAGTACCTTTCTTCCCTCTGTACCCTACTACTCCCTTACGTATAGATAATAATATAGTAGACTTTAGGAATAATAATAATATTACGCCGTCTCCTACAGGGGATATTCCTCGCCCTATTTATAAATTATTAATATTATCTAGGTCCGCTTTATTCAAAATACTAGATAATAAGCTTAAATACCTTATATACTAACTTTAGTTATAAGTCTTATAGATACTAAGTTATAATATAACTATTAAGCTATACCTAAGAACTATACTTATAGATATACTATTATATCCTAAGCAACCTAATCCGTTAAATAAGTATAATTATAGTTATATAAACTATATTTAGTAGAGAGTTAACTAATAGAATTAGATCGAGTGGAATATACCTAAAGGAGTATATTATTATAACCTTTTATACCTAGTATAATAGGGCGGATAGTTTTAGCTATACTAAGGATTAGAATAAAATAAAGAGTATAATAAGGAAGAAGAGGTAATAAGGCTATTATTAAGATATAACTTATAATAGAAGATAATTAAACCTAAGGGACCTTTTTAATAATAAGACTACCTACTTAGAAGATATTATTAATAGAAGGGATCTATAAATAGGGTTTACTCACGGTTTTTATAATAGTAGTTTTATTTATTTATTAAGACTCTCCTTTATAATATTATAAAGAGTCTTAAGAGGATAATTAGAATAGGATAAGATAGACTTAGCTATATAGCTTTTATAAAGCTCCCTTAGTATATAGGCTTATTATAAGAGGATTATAGAGTAGGGTATCGAGGAGAGGAGCGTAGCAGACTTAAGTATTATTTATATATTATTACTACGAGCACCTTAATAATCCTATACCTCGTTTTTTAGTATTTTCTTAGCGGATTTATACCTAATTAAGACGATCTCTTTTAATTAGATCTATAAATTACTCTGCATATCTTTTAAGCCTATTTTTAATATTGTCACCTATTTATAGGTAGAGTTATATTATTTATTATCCTTCCTAGTTCCTACTAGTTCTAGCCCTTCCTAGTACTAATAGTAATAATATATAAATGATACTAAGTCTGCTACGCTCCTCCCCTCTATGCTCTACTCTATAGTCCTCCTATAATAGGCCCGTGCGCTAAAGGGGCTTTTTAAAAGCTGCGTAGCTAAGTCTATCTTATCCTATCCTAGTAGTTTTTTGTTTTTACAGCTTATATACTACTTCAAATCTATAGGTATCTTATAAAGAAATAGGTAAGTAGGTTCTAAAAGCTTAAGAGTAATCCTTAGTAATAAGAGCCTTATACTAAATCCTAAGGTTTTATCTACTAAGTCTAGTTATAAGTAACTCTATTTAATAGTAATAAGGGTATAAATATACTAATAAGTACCTATTATCTACTTAAAAAATAGACTTTCTTATTAGGATATATAATAAGGATAAGTACTAGATAAGTAAATAATATAGTAAACTATTTATATAATACTCTCCTCTTAATATATAGTTTTTTATATACCTCCCGCTCTTACCAGAGCTATATATATTAAGAGAAATAAAGAGGGATAGGAGGTAAGTATATTATAAGCTATACGAATAGGTAGCCTTTTATTTTTATAGCATATATATTACTATGAATCTATAAGTACCTTATAAGGAAGTAGTACTAGTAAGCTATATCTACTTAAGCTATTTATCTCTAATAATAACTTTAAGCTTTAATTTAATATTAAGAGCTAGCTTATATACCTCTTAAAATCTATAGGTATCTTATAAAAAGGATAGGTAAGTAGGTCCTAAAACGCTTAAAGGTAATCCTTAATAATAAGAGCCTTGTGCTATATTCTAAGGTTTTATCTACTAAGTCTAGTTATAGCTAACTCTATTGAATAGTAATAAGAGTATAAATATATTAGTAAGTACCTACTATCTACTTAAAGAAATAAACTTTCTTATTAGGATATATAATAAGGATAAGTATTAGGTAAGTAAATAATATAATAAACTCTTTTTATAGTACTCTCCTCTTAATATATAATCTTTTATATACCTCCTATTCCTATTAGAGCTATATATATTAAGAGAGATACAAAGGGATAGGAGGTAACTATATTATTAGTAATACTAAGGAGTAGCTATTTATTTTTATACCTTATATACTACTTAAAATCTATAGGTATCTTATAAAGGAAATAAGTAAGGAGAGCCTCTAAAGCTTAAAAGTAGTCCTTAATAATAAGGGCCTTGGGCTATATTCTAAGGTTTTATCTACTAAAGTCTAGTCATAGCTTACTTTATCTAATCTTAATTAAGGCGTAAATCTACTAATAAATACCTATTCCTACTAGCTACTAGCTAGAGCCCTACTATATATATAGGGGCTATTAATAAGAGCTAATAGATAGAAAAGAGCTATATAGACCTATATTTATCTAGACTTAGGATAAATTAGCTTAAGTCTTCAAAAGACTAATTAGATTCGAGCTTTTAATATATAGGGGTTTAATAATAGTAAGAGAGTTTGTTTTCTTAGGTAGGCCTAGCTTCCTAAAAGGTAAAGATTTACCTTCCTAATAGAACGTAAATATTATTAAGTAGTTAAATTCTAATTTAAATATATTAGATAACTTAGTAATAGGGTTCTTCCAGGGTTATTCTCTATACTAGGTTAGAGGGGGGTAGAGTTATCTTAGTGTCTTTAGAGGTAATAGGGGCTTATAGGTTATTATCTCTAGCTAGTTTAGGTTCTCTAGGGGTAATAGAATTATAACCTAGGGGCTGTAGCGTAGCTAATTAGTAACTATTTCGCCCGAGATAATAACTAATTAGTAAGGACCTTATTATTTATCCTTCTCTTAATTACCCCTAACTTATAACTATGATAAGAGGTAGATAATATTATTAATACTAGGGCTATTATATATAATAAGGGTATTTATAAATTTAAACTTAGAGTACTCTTTTTATAAATCCTCTATTATAGTATTAATTACCTTAGCCCTAGTAGTAATATTAGAGAAGAGAGTAAGGTTATTAGTAATCCTTAGGTATATACTAAATATAAGTAGGGTAGGTATAGCTATTTAAGCAAGTAGTATTATTAATAAACCTAATTACTATTTAGAGAGCGAGAGGGGGCTCAATATAGGGACTTCTTACTAAATAATAATATGAGCGTAGTAATGGGTATTATAATACCTTTCTATTTTATTAATATAATAATAAGCTTTAATGGGGATGACCTTGAACATTATTACTATTAACTTAGCGTTATTTCTAAAAGATTCTACTATAAAGTTTTATCTAATATCTATAATAATATAATTAGGTAGTCCTTAGTAGATATAAATCTAATATAGGTAGAGGGTTTCCTAAGTAGTCTTTATAGAGAGATTAGAGATAAAGGAAATAATATTAAAGCTAGTAGTAGTATTGATTATATATAGAGTTACTTTACTTTTAAGGTAGATAACGCTATAAATAATCTTACAGTTAAATAAATAATTATTCTAGAGGGAGAACTTAAACCTCTAAGAGGCTCTTATATTTAATTAGTAATATTAGTAGACCTTAGTTAACTATTTAACTACTACTATTTAAGTAGGGTAAATAGCGCGCTAGAGAAGGGTAGCTAACTTAGTAATAAAGGGGTACTTAAATTATTAGTAGAGGCGCTATAGCTTAGTATCTATTTAATAGCTAGTTTAAGTAAAGGTCTCCTCTTTATTAAGGAGAAGCTAGGTATAGCCCTATTTATATATAACTAGGGTAGTAATACTATCTTAAAATAATTCGTTATAAAGGTTATTAAACTAAATACTTATTTAATCTGTATTACTCAAGTAGAAGAGGAAAGAGGTATTAGAAAGTATTATATACAAAACTATATTACTAAATATAATCTTAATAATAATAATACTTAATAAATCCTTATAGGGATTATCTCTAAAGTATACTCTCAATTAGCTAGTATTTACCGTATTGATTACTATTAATAGATAAATCTATTCAAAGGTAAAAACCTATTAGTATCTAGTAATAGAGGCTCTAATAGCGCCTAAATCTAGTATAATACCCTAGAAAACTTCCTTAGAATACCTACTATGAAGAGTAAATAATTAGAATAGGGTAGAGGCTCCTAATAGGATAAGCTAGGTTAATAGGAGAGTAAGCTTAGAGTAGGTAGCTAGGGTAATACTAATAACTATATACAAAGTAGCCTATTTTAGTAGTATATTACTTAATTTATTACTATTAATTATAAATATAGTATTAGTAATAAATATAAGAAACCTATAAGAGGAGGAGGGCTAGGATTAATCCTACTAGTAATCCTAAAGGTACTATTTAACCTCGCTATTAGTATTAGTATTATTCCCTAGGGCTTCCTAATCCTTATTACTATTTTTAAAATTAATAAGAAAGCTATTAAACTCCTCCTTAGTAATATTTTAAGAGTATTTAAACTTAAACTTATAAAACCTATAGGTCTATTTATTATTACTATACTTCTAGGATTAGTATTTAGGCTTATAGTAATTCTAATATATTCTTAGATTATTATATTAGTCCCTATAGGGTTAATAGTATAGAGAGGGACCTTATTAATATACCTAGTTCTATTCAAATCTATTATTATTGTTACTATAGTTTTAATAGAAGTTATAGTAATTACTACCTTAGAATTACTAATTATTATATATTATGTTATATTCTTCTAGATCCTCTAAAGCTATAAATTAGATAGTAAGGCTTTAGTTTATTTAGGATATTATACTAATAGTAGAGTATATTAATTATAGAAGTCTTAAAAGTTAATAAGGTACTTATAGAGACTAAGTTTATACTTTTAAACTCCTTAGTAGGCGCCCTAAATTTTATAGTAAAGGGGGCTTTTATTAGTATTAAATTCCTTACTTAGAGTAAATCTAATAGTAGAGAGGGTTTTGTAAAGGTATCGAGGGGCTAAGAGCCACGGTCAGGTCAAACTAATAGTAGAAGCACCCAAAAGGTAGGACTAGTATTATTATACTACTTTTGCTTGCTTCCTCTAAGATCCTTTATTTCTAGCCTTTAGTAAGTATTAACTAAGTCTTTATTATAAGGGTTCTATACCCTAGACCTATAGGCCTCTCTATCCTTTTAGCCGATACTAGCTGAGGCGTTTCTAGCTTCTCTAGTCTAGGTATCTAGTCCCTTATAATTATCCCCCTTATAATTATAGTAATCCCTACTATAAGATCGGGTATTATAGGTTAGCCCTCTATTATTATCCTTCTTAGCTATTCGGGGTGGATCCTAATTCTTTACTTATCGCTACTATTATCTAGCGTAGTAACTATCTGCTATATATTTACTGAAAGATAGTAGAGCCCTTAGAGTTATAGATATAGTAGCTAAGCTTATAGTCCTATTACTTATAGTTCCTCTCCTTTTAGGACCTTTTATACTCTCTATCTAGGCTATTCTAAAGGGATCTTATTATTTCCTTTTAAAAGAGAATAGTTATCCTTATAGTAACTTCATTTTTATTCTCCTATTATTCGCCCTTTATCTAGCGAGCACTTTCTTATACTATGCTCTTATAATAACTTTATTTTTTATCCTATTATCCCCCTTCTAAATAGGCGCGTTATAAAGCTATTAAATAGGTTAGATAGCAACTACTATTGCTAATATATTATATCTACTTCCTAGTAGGTAGCACTTGCTATAGTAAATAATTACTATTCTTTGCTATCTGAAGTTATATCTACCTTTATAATAGTTTAGTAAGGTCTCTTTAGCTATCTATAAAATAATAGCTTTTTCCCGCCCTAGGGTTAGTTCTTTTCCCTCCTTATTATACTATATTATTTAATAACTACTTTTATATTATCTAAGCCCTTTATTAAGCCTTTATAGACCCTTCCTATCCTTTAGTACTTCTTTAAATATCATAAGCACTAAGAGCCTTATTAGCTAGCTCCTCGCTAAGTATAGCCCTACTAAGGCTAAGCTTAGTAGTAGTAACTATTAGCATAACTAGGCGGGTAGTAGCGAACCTTGCGTTAGCTGCGCGCTATAGCTCCCTAAGAATGCCTAGGTTATTTGCGCTTATTAATATAATAGTAATTATATATATAAGTTATACTAAGTTCGCAGTATTAAGTGCTATAGGGTGAGTTTAGCAATCGTTTAGGGAAGGTATAGGCTAACTTTTCCTATCTCTAGATTCCTACTTATCTTATTAGTATTACTTGTTTCTATTAGAACTAGGTTAAGCGTTATATTTATATAATAACTACTAGCTAGTATTAATAGCATGAGATCTTCTATATCTTTATAGCTACAGAGCAGGGGCAGGAGCTTCTCTAATACCTCTATAACTAGTTAGTAAACCCCGCTAGTCTTAAGCCTAGTTCTAAGAACTATAAGAACTAACTCCTTGCTATAAGTATTAAGGAGAATATAGCTTTATATACCTAGGTGCGTCTATAGGTTTTGCTTAAGGTAGGTTTTACCTTATAGTTAGTCTTACCCTTTTATTAATCTAATGTGTATTTATAAGCAGCTTGCTAGGCTAAGGATAAGGTTTTAGTTAAGGAGATTATGATATAGCTTAATAATACTCTCCCTACTTACTTATATAATAAGACTTATATCTTTAAGTAGGCTACCGTTTTTAATAAGCTTGCTAATATCCTAATAATATAGCTTTTAAAGAGTAATAGTAATATATCTATGCTTCCTTTATAGGAGCCTTTAAAGGTTTAAGGATCCTGCATACTTTATAATGCTTATTACTAAGCTCCTATTGCTATCTTTAAGGTTATTAGTAATAGCCCCGCGCCTTAACCTAATTCTCATAAGAAAGTTAGTAATAACCTAGTAATAGCTTAATAGTACTAGTTTATAGTAGCGAGGAGGATAAGTCCTTAGCTATAGAGGATAGCGACTCTAATAATGCTATAGAGATCAATAGTTAGAGTAGTAATAGTAGTACTACTAGTAATAGCTTAGAGGAGGAGAGCGAGGATAATAATAATAGCAACGAGGATAATAATAATAAAGAGGGTAATAGTAATAGCAAAAGTAGTAGTGCTAGCGGAACTTCAGGGAAGGTGTAGTGGAATTCTATAGTAATATAAGGTTAGATACCTATAGGGTTTATATTGCTTTTATTAGGGGGGGGTCTTCTCTTAGCATTTCAGCTATCTTATAGTTAATTAACTTTTCTTATTATTCTATACTACTTATTATCCTACTTATAATATAACTTATACTACTATTTCTTAAATCTAGCGAGGATTTATAAAGCATTTGCTAAGTATTCTTTAGGCTCCTAGGTATTATACTCTACTAGCTAGCCTTTCTATTTAATTAAATATAGGAGGCCTATTAGCACTTCCCTCTATAATATAATATCCTTAACTTCCTATTCTTTAAGGTCTTTTTTAAGGTCTAGGAGCTACCCCTTAGCAAGCTTTTAAGCTATATTATAGCTTAAGTAGAGTAATAGAGAAGATATTATATGCTTTATTATACTTCTCCAGGAGTTATACTCTATAGGTATTAGAGCATATAACGTCTATAACTAATATAAGAATAAATCTTAGGGCGAGCTTTTGCTAACTCTTTATAAAATAGAAGTTCTTTATTAAGAGTCCTATAATATCTCTAATATTATATAATTATACTTTTCTTCTATTATATATATTCTTAGCTTATACCTCTATTATATATTACTAATTCTTAGCTATTCTTTAGCAAACCTCTATTAGCTTCTTAAGCTTTTTATTAACCCCTTAGGTCCTAATCTCAACGTTTAGCAAATAGTAGCTAACTATTTGAGGGTGATATCTTATAAGGGCCTTAAATAGGGATATACTAATAATAGCATATTTGCTATTATTATATAAAAATTCAGCTTTAACTAATTATATTACCCATTAGTTGCGCGAGCCTTTGCTAAACTTTATAAGATATATAGTTAAGGTTTAGTATGTTCTTTTAGTCTAGCTATCTATCTATAGATACTATGTAGTAGAGATACGCCCTTCTATATCTCAGGCCTTAATCTAGTCTCACTAGAACTAACTAGTAATTAGTTTATCTTAGTTACTAATAATAGCCTTAAGTATGCTATATTAGCACTCGATCTCTTAATATAGGATCCTCACTAAACCTATAGTATTTAGTTACTTAGCTATTACTAAGAACCATGCTACTTTAGTTATCTAGTATATAACTACTAGAATTATATTATAAGTAACTCTATTATCTTAGCAACTTTCTAGCAAGCTAGTTAAGAAGTCCAAAGAAATCTATTAGAATAGGTATGCTAGTTATTCTAGTGTTTATAATAGCCCGTATAGCTTATACTATAGTATACGCGCCCCTTAGCAGCGCGGATACTTAGCAATATATCGCTATATATCCTCTATTAAATATAGCTAATAAAACTTTCGTAAGATTAGCTTAGCTATCTTATTTACTCCTATATACCCTAATCTAGGCATATTATAGTAGTTCTTTAGGATTTTATAGCAGAGGGATCCTTTTTCTAGGATACTAAGTCTTCTTCTAAACTAATTAACTTAGTATCCTTAGTATTCCCTAGCATCCTAGCAAACCTTAGCTATAATATCTCTATAAAAGTAGTCTTTAGCCTATAGTCCTCTAATTATCTATTTGAGACCCGCGCCTAGTTATAATATATAAGCTATTTTATCCTAAGTAAGCTCCCTTATTATAGCACGTAGGATATACTATTCTAGTATAATAACCCTAGCTCCCCCTAAGTCCTCTAGCCTATTGCTATTCTCTCATGGAGCAGTTAGCGTGGCACCTGCATATACTTTTATATAGGTAATAGCGCTAATATATATACTTATATATAGTAGCTTATTAATACCTATCATAGGGTGGTGCTAACTTGAGGGTGAGGATCCCTTAACCTTAGAGCTAGCCCTCTAGCAAGGTTCTTATATGCTTTACTAGATAGCTTAGAAATATAAGTTCTTATAATAGCTATAGTTCCTTTAAGCTTAGTAATATGCTAGCAATCTATTACTAAAAGCTAGCTAATAAGCCTAAGTTTCTTTCTAAGGGTAGGAAGTAGATTATCCACTTTAGTATCTTCTATTATATAGTTAGAGTATTATAATAGTCTATCTACTGGATTAGTAACCCCCGACCTATACTAGATTTCAAAGTTAAATGCTAATAAGTAGTAAACCTATTATATAAGTCTTCTATAAATATCCTATGCAGGCGTAGGAAGTACTCCTTTTAGCGCTATATAATCTATAAGTACTATGAATTTCTTAGGGAGTCCTTATAAGTACTACGCCTAGTAATCTAAACTTTCTATAATAGCAAGGAGTTCCTATTGCCCTATAGTCTAGCACCTCTCTATATCTAAGAGCTTCCTTAACTAGAAGGCTACTAGGTGCTAAACTATACTATGCTTCTATAAGAGCATACTAGATACTACCTAAGTAGAAGTATTAGTCTTAACCCTAGTTTCTAATACTAGGTTATAATATCTTAGTATTAAGGCTTTAGCAAATGATCTCTAAAGTATCTTAAATAAGGTTTTTATCTCCCCTATCTAGGCGAAGGCTACTAACTTCATACTATTCTAGCTTCCCTTAAGTACACTATTTATAAGGGCTATAATATAGGAATATCTTATAATAAACTTATAGTAGAAGCTATAGAAGCTAAGGAATACTCAGATATCTCTAAAAGATTTTAGTACTAGCTATTTAGCAACTACTCAGACTCTATCTAGGTCTATCCTAATACTATCTTAGGTAATATAGAACCTTAGAAAATCCACTTCTATCTAGTAGAAGTTGCACTTCTTTAGTTTTATAAATAGCTTAGTAGCCCTTAGATAGCATAGCATAGTATGGAGGTCCTTAGTATGCTATTCCCTTATATCTAAGTAGATTAGAATATTATCTAGGTATATAATATAGCAGGTATCTAAGAGGTTAGCGAGTATTTAATAAATATACGCCTGAAAAGTTATTAGGGCGTTCGTAAGCCTAAATAGTATTATAGTATACTCAAAGTGCCTATATTACATTCTAAACGCTATTTTCCACCTATCTGCTTTATTAATTATAATTTAATAGTATACCTCGCTTAAGTTAATCTTAGAAATAAACTTTGCTCTAGCAAGTCTATCTAGAAGCTTGCTAATTAGTAGCAGAGGGTAATAGTTTTTTATTATAATCTTATTTAGTCCTCTATAGTCTATATATAGTTATAAGCTTCTATCCTTCTTAGGTATAAATAGCACTAGTGCTCCTATAGAGCTAGTTAAGCAGCATATATAGCCTGCTGCCTCTATATCCTAAATATACTTAGCGAGTATTTATAACTACTCTACTAATATAGGGTATATAGGTCTATATAGGGGTTCCTTGCTAGGTTTTAGTTTAATATAGTATAATACTCCTTTTAGCCTTAGAACTTTCTTTATATTCTCCTTATTAAAAATGTTAGCAAAGTCCTAAAGTTCCCTAGGAATCTTCTTCTCTTACTTATTATCTAGTAAACCTTTATCTAAAGTCTCTATATCCTTCTTATTACAGCTTATAGCGCTTATTAGATATATAATATAAGCCTATTAGCTATTCTTTATAATCTCTTAGATAATTACCTCTAGCTTAGCAAGTAAGAGGGGTTTATATAACTAGGTATATATATAAGTATCTATATAGATACCTTCCTATCCTATTAAGTTATTAGATAGAAGGATATCTCCTGCTCCTTTAGGGCGAGGGCTTATAATAAAAGCCTAGCGAATCTTCTGCAGGTAACCCTAACTATTTATAAGGAAGAATATAAGCTAGTAGACCTTGCCTATAGGCATAGGCCTTCCCTAGAAATCCACTAATTTAAGGGCTATAATACTAGTAGCCTCCTTTAGTTAGAGCCTCTTAATAAGATCTTCTTGTATAATCTCTACTACTATATAGGTATCTATATTAACCTCTAGTTTAACTTTACTAGATTTTTAGAGCGCTAATACCTATCCTCTAATAATCTATCCTACTAGAACTAAGGTGATTTCTAACGTAGTGCCCCTTGGGGTTATATCTATACCTATTTATTTCCTAAGTCTTTAGTATTAGTTATATAGGGTGCTATAATTACGCTTATCCCGCCCTATCTTAGGTTTAGGTTCTAGTTGCTGCCTATTAGCTATGCATAGGTTTTAGTATAGTTAGGTGAGATATAGCTATACTTCTTATAGTTATAGTATTAGGGTCCCTAGGAGTTAGAAGATATACTACTAGCGCTAGGTATTGCGCAGGCATCTACTAGGTAGTTCTTCTAGGATAGGGTCTCTAGGTAGCAGTCCCTTAAGTCTATTAGCCGAGGGGGTTATAAGCTGCTCTTATAAGGGTAATCTAGAGAGCCTAAGTATAGTTATTTTTATAACTTAGAATAGCTAATAGACGTTCTTATATATTTCCCTTCTATAATCTCCTATAATCTCTATATATATAGGGTAATAATATATATATTAGTATAGTTAATATCCTGCTTAAAGAGTTTATCCTTTAAGGTCCTAATAAGGCCCTAAAAGAAGGCATATACCTTTATATTACCTATACTTAGCTTGCTAAGTACTTAGTTAATAGACTCCTATTAAGCCTAATATATAATTAGCTTCTTATTATCCTTTTAATAGCACTATCTCAAAGTATTATAGTAGTTCTACTCTTAGAGCTTGGGCGTAATATGCTACCCTCTTATAAAAATTCTAAAGTCTTCCTATTTAGGGTTAACCTAGTTCCCTAACTTATCTATAAGTATTTGCTAATAATTCTGCTATTTTATTTATAGGGTATGCTCTATTATACTCAAAGCCTACTAGATATACTAGCTATTAGAGCAGCTAGGGTAGTGCTTATAAGCCTCTTTAACTATAATAAGCTAATCTTCCCTTATTATACTAGTAGATTTGCTAGTAAGGCGCGCTATATTATAATTTAGGGTTTTTTTTATAAATATTAGGCGATTACTTAGCAGGAGCTTAGTTATTTAATATAGTAGTAATTAGCTTATACTAGTTAGGTATTATAGTTATAATCTATTATATTAGCACTTAGCTAGTTACTTTATCTAGCCCTCTAGCTTACGCTAGCCCGTTAGCTATAGCTATGGATATCTAGCCTATTAGCCCGTCCGGTCTATAAGAAGGGGTCTTATTTTCCCTATTTTCATATATATACTCGTTATCTATATAGCGAGCGTTTAGCATAGGTAGCCTGTTCTCTTTAGGGCCCCTAGCTTCGCTTAAAGCATAACCTCTTACCTCCCCTTATTAGCTTGCGTTATCCTCTAATTATTTGCTAGGGTTAGCCTCCTTATATAAGTTTATATAGGCTATTTTGCTCTGCTCTTAGCGAATATTAGGCGTAAGTTCCTCAGCCTAATTAGTAGGTATTGCTTAGGTATATAGTACTATTATTATTACTAACCTTACTAAAGTAGGGTAGAAGCAAAAGAATTATAAAGGTATTAAGGGGCTAAGAGCTATAGTTAGGTTAAACTAATAGTAGAAGCACCTAAAAGGTAGGACTAGTATTATTATACTACTTTTGCTTTCTTCCTCTAAGATCCTTTATTTCTAGCTTTTAGTAAGTATTTACTAAGTCTTTGCTATAAGGGTTCTATGCCCTAGACCTATAGGCCTCTCTATCCTTTTAGCCTATGCTAGCTAAGGCGTCTCCAGCTTCTCCGGTCTGGGTATCCAGTCCCTTATAGGTTTTAGATAAGATCTTAAGGTTCTTAATATAGATTTAGTAAGGTTTTTATATATAAGATAGAGTAATATGATATTACTCTCTAAATACCTATTAGTAATATGGAATTCCTTTATTTTAAAATATTTCTTTATGTATATAACTATTTTAGTATATAGTAATAGAGGGTATCCAGTAGTAATATACTAAGAATAATACTCTTAAGTATCTCTTTTTAATATAAGAGAAAAGGCTTTAGTATATTAATATGGGGAAATACTAGCTTTAAAATAATAATCCTTAAAAACAAAGAGTCTTAAATTTAATATATCTCTCTTATTACTACTATACTTAAGGTTATTATTATTATAGAACTTAGTAAGGCTCTTAAGTTAGTATAATAAAAGGATCTTATTTAATAGGAGTTAGGCTTATTAGTTCTATCCTATAGGTCTTATAAGGTTAAGACCTTAGGTATTATTCCTAGTATTTAAGAATAAAAAGGGTTAAGTAGTCTCTACTAGAGGGGGATAAAGGGCTTAATATATAGGGGATATAGGATCAATAGAGGGCTTTTAGCGTTATATCTAGGTGATAGTAATAGAGAAGAAAGGGGTTTTATTATCCTAAGTAATCTTAATTAAGAAGTTAGGGTCTTAATAATACCTTTTAATAATTATTAGATATTATAACTTAACTAAATTAAGGTCGTTGTTACTCTATAGGTAGAACTTAGATTCTTAAATAATATTAGTAATATTATCTTTAGTTTAACTACTATTATAAATAATAAATATATTATTAATAATTCAGATCTTATAAAATACTTTAGTAGTTTAGAAGTTTATATAATTAAAGATCTTAATAATATCCTAAAAGTTTTCCTTAAAATTAGCCTATAGTTAGTAACCTTAGATATAGTACTTAAGGTACTTATTAATATAGTAGGTAATATAGCTAGTAATCTTAGCTAGGCTAGTCTCTTTAGTATTAAATATTTTAACTTAGCTCTATATCTTATAGTTAATAATAGCTTTTAAGTTATTAGAGATTAGAGTTACTAATTAGTTTTAAGGTAAAGACGAAGGAGAGGGGGTAGGAGAGAATTAGGTATTAATATTATTAGCTATTAAAAAGGAGAGATAGAGCTATATCTAGAAGTTATATAAGATAATTAGCTTAATATTTATACCTTAATCATAAGTATTATCCCTAAGCTATAGCTTTAGGTAATTAGTTTATATATTAAGTAACCTATAGATACTATTACTTAATGTTCTTCTTATCAATAACTTAGTTCTTTCCTTATATTATATTCTTATATTACTTACTTCTCTAAAAAGGGGACCTTTTAGAAAGGATTATTTACTTCCCTAAAGAGGGGATCTAAGGAGGAATTAGAACTTATTTACCTTATTTACTTCCTTTAGAAGGGCTTCTCTAAAAAGAGGACCTTCTTAGAAAAAGGATTACTTAGAGGGGAAAAATTAAAATACTTACTTACTTACTTACTTTATTAGATCTTATTAACTTTAAAGAGGGAAAAAGGATTACTTACTTACTTACTTTATTAGATCTTATTAACTTTAAAGAGGGGATACTCTAGAGAGGGGATTTTTAAACATTTATTATTTATAATAGGTCCCAAAGTAATAAAAGTAGTACATTTTGAAGGGGATAAGAAGGGGGGAAATTAGGGGTTAAAATAATATAATTAATCAATGTAGGTAGCCTTTATAGAAGTCTTAGTATATATCTTTTTACTCCAGAATAATAGGTGCAATTAGTATAAGCTAATTAATATAGATCTACTAGATCTTTACTACTAGTAGAGTAACTAATACTACAAGGCTTTTTAATACTTTTTATAACTTAGATATAATAGATTTAATTATTTTAGGTAGGATATAATTAAGGGTAAAGGAGTAGTAGAGTAGTAGAGAGGGTAAAGTTAAAAGGTTGTAAGTTATAAAGTTATAAGTAGTAAAGTCATAAGGAGGAGAAAGGTAGAGGAGGGGTATTTAAGTAGAGGAGGTAGGAGGAGGAGGGGGTTAGAGGAGGTAGCTTAAAGTTAAAAAGTCGACTTTTAGTAACTATACTAGGGAGCGCTAGCTATAGCTAGCTCTAAGGAGAGACCTCCCGTTAGCAAGGTTTCGCTATATATAGAATAGGTCTAATTAGGAATACTATATATTCTATTCTCTATGTTTTAATATTCTAAGACTAATTATAGCTTCGAGGTATATATAAGGGCTTATTATTTACTTAACGAAGTAGATTTTTACTAGGCTTTATAATATAGTTAATTACTAGATATTAGGTGCTATATAAAGGAATAGGATAGGAAAGAGAGGTTCAGAGAAAAAGAATAGCTAGGGTAAGTAGAATACGCTATAGGTACTCGTAGCGCGTTTTTAGTATATATAATTAAATAAAGGTATTAAGGGGTATAGGGTGGGGAAATAAGCTAATAAAAATGGTAGAATATAAGGTAGAGAAAAGACTAAATATAATTATGGTACTAAAGGAAAAAGATAGCTCTTCTAGTAGGATATTAACTATAATATCCAGTATTTAATATAAGCGAATAGTATAATAGTCTCCTTACATAGTAGTCTCCTCTTAACGCGTAGTCTTTTATATACCTCCAGCTCTTATTAAAGGTATATATACTAATAGAGATAATAAGGGATAGGAGGTAAGTATACTATAGGCTATATTAATAAGTAGCTTTTTATTTTTTTAGCTTATATACTGCTTAAAATCTATAGATACCTTATAAAGAAGATAGGTAGGTAGGTCCTTCATAGCTTAAAGGTAGTTCTTAATAATAAGGGCTAGCTTATATACTACTTAAAATCTATAAGAACCTTATAAAGAAGATAAGGAAGCAGGTCCTATAAAGCCTAAAATTAGTCCTTAGTAATAAGGGTTTTATATTATATTCTAAGGTTTTACTTACTAAGTCTAGATATAGCTAACTCTGTTTAACCTTAATAAGGGTATAAATATACTAGTAAGTACCTATTATCCGGTTAAAGAAATAGATCTCCTTATTAGGATTTATAATAGGGATTATTCCTAGATAAGCGAAAAGTATAGTAATCTCCTTATATAATAGTCTCCTCTTAATATATAGTCTTTTATATACCTCCCGCTCTTATTAGAGCTATATATACTAAGAGAGATAATAAAGGATAGGAGGTAAGTGTATTATAAGCTATACTAAGGAGTAGCTATTTATTTTTATAGCTTATATACTACTTAGAATATATAGGTATTTTATAAAGAAGATAAATAAGGAGAGCCTCTAAAGCTTAAAAGTAGTCTTTAATAATAAGGGCCTTATACTATATTTTATAGTTTTATTTACTAAATTTAGTTATAGCGAACTCTATCTAACCTTAATAAGGGTATAAATATACTAATACGTACCTATTATATACTTAAAGAAATATATCTTCTTATTAGGATTTATAATAGGGATAATTACTAGATAAGCGAATAGTATAGTAAGCACCTTATATAGTAGTCTCCTCTTAATATATAGTCTTTTATATACCTCCCGCTTTTATTAGAGCTATATACGCTAAGATAGATAATAAAGGATAGGAGAGCCTCTAAAGCTTAAAGGTAGTTCTCAATAATAATAATATTATATTATATTTTAAAGTTGTATCTACTAAGTCTAGTTATAGCTAACTCTATTTAACCTTCATAAGAGTATAAGTATACTAGTAATTACCTATTCCTACTAGCTACTAGCTTCCGCTCTTATTAGAGGTATATATATTAATAGAGATAATAAGGGATAGGAGGTAAGTATACTATAGGCTATATTAATAAGTAGCTTTTTATTTTTATAGCTTATATACCACTTAAAATCTATAGGTATCTTGTAAAGAAGATAAGTAAGTAGGTCCTAGAAAGCTTAAAAGTAGTCCTTAATAAAAAGAGCCTTATATTAAATCCTAAGGTTTTATTTACTAAGTCTAGTTATAAGTAACTCTATTTAATAGTAATAAGGGTATAAATATATTAGTAAGTACTTATTATTTACTTAAAGGAATAGACTTTCTTAGTAGGATATATAATAGGGATAAGTATTAGATAAGTAAATAGTATAGTAATCTATTTATATAATACTCTCCTCTTAATATATAGTCTTTTATATACCTCTTACTCTTATCAGAGCTATATATACTAAGAGAAATAAAGAGGGATAGGAGGTAAGTATACTATAAGCTATACTAATGAGTAGCCTTTTATTTTTATAGCTTATATATTATTAAGAATCTAGAAGTACCTTATAAAGAAGTAGTATTAGTAAGCTATATCTACTTCAGCTATATATCTCAAGTAATAACTTTAAGCGTTAACTTAATAATAAGGGCTAGCTTATATACTTCTTAAAATCTATAGGTATCTTATAAAAAAGATAAGTAAGTAGGTCCTAGAAAGCTTAAAAATAATCCTTAATAATAAGAGCCTCGCGCTATATTCTAAGGTTTTATTTACTAAGTCTAGTTATAGCTAACTCTATGTAATAATAATAAGGGTATAAATATACTAGTAAGTAGAGAGCCAAGCTCTGCAAAGCCGCCCGCGTCTGGAGTGTACCGCCGCAAAGAATCCTCTTCCAAATCGGGTTCGATTACGCCAACCAAGGCGAAAAATTCTGGATTGCCCTCCACGACTTGGCGCCTCCGCGAAGCAGCGCTCTCACGCCGACGACAAGGCGGCGTCCTGACGCAATCTCAAATCGCGGTTCGTCGCCGTCCTGGCATCAGCTTAAACGATATCGCAACCGTATCAAATCAGTTTTACGAGCCGCAGCAGCCGCCGCCTCGCCGAAGTCGAAGAGCTGCTGGCAAGAAGGCGTCAAGTCCGGAACAGGCTCGTGCCAACGACTCTAGGGACGACCCTGCCGATTTCGAACCCGAGACGCCAGCCCGTCCAGAATCCTGCCGTCGAAGCCGGCCGTACGTCGACTCCTCCGCCCGCTCGCAGACCCCTCCGCTCCATTCCACTCCAGTCGAGAACAGCTCGGATCCTTTCGAGACCCCGCGAACCCAGTCGTCGGTGCATAGCAGCCTCAAATCCCACAGAAGACTCTCTCACGCGGATCAAGACGACGTCGCAGATCGAGAAGAAGACGACACAGACCGATACGAGGACGACTTCAACCCTTTCCAATTCGACTCGGAAGACGAATCGCCTCCGCCTTCTCGTCCTCCTTCCTCTCCCAAGCAGCGCGAGGAAACATCACCCGCAGCACCAAAAGAGCCGACCACTACCACGCAACAAGCGGTTCAGATGTCTGGAAGGCCCGCGAAAAAGGCCCTGCCGGGTCTGCCGGGTCTGCCGGGGAGGCTTGTGGCCTCTCCTGACGGCTGAAGAAGCGATGGATGTTCTGGAAGGTACCGGGCCGTTGTCCACGGAGTTAATTGACGTGCTCATGGCTACCGTCTGTGAGCTGCGCGATGACGTTGTGGTTGTCAACACGTCAGAAACAGCCAAGCTCGCGGAGAAGACGAACGCGCCAGACACCACCCTACTCGGGACGATTTTCCACGTGAGGTGATTCTGCTTCCACTTCCGGTCTCGGAATCAGAGCTCATGCTCGGCGTCGTTCACCACCGGGCACGCGCGGCCACTTCGGTCCAGATCTTCGGACCCTTCGCTTCGAACGCAGCGTTGGAGAACACTCGGAAGATCATGCAGTTGTTCCTAGTCTATTACCTGCCAGAGTCATCACCGCGACTGAGACTGCCTGTCATGTACCCAGGACTGCCAACACCCTCGGCGAAGAAAGAGGGCGATTCCACGATACAGGTCATCGTTCTTGCAGTCTACACGGCCACCAAGCAGCGTGTGCCAAGCACCCTTGACCTAGAACTTTGGCACAGAGTGCTTGTTGGCAGCGTAGGTCACGTCGTCACAGACTGGGACAGCGTGGTGCCTACTCTTGGCGCCGCCTCTCCCAATGACCAGCAGCAGCAACAGCCGCCGCCGCCGCCGCCGCCGTCGCCCGGAGCGCAAGACGATTGGGCGCGTTTCGAAGCCCTGAGCTCCGCATACAAGGCTCAGAAGCAGGCCATGAGGCCCAGGCTCCAGCAAGACATGGTCGCAATCGAGAATTGTCATCAGAGCTTCACCCCCACTCAGAGGGTTATCGAACTCCTGGCAGAGTCGGCATCGGCATGCGCATCTCGGCTGCAAGGCACGCTCGAGAAAGAAACCCAGCGAGCCAATTACACGAAGAGCGCCACCGCTGATGGACCGTCTCTGCTCGCTATATCACAGCAGAAGCGGGCAGCGGAATCGCGCGCGGCGGCACTGCGTGACGTTTGCCAGGGCATGGATTCGGTCGGAGCGCGCCTGGACAAGGCACTGGACGAGTTTATGAAAAGAAGGCAGTCGGTATACGAGGAGGAGTAGGAGGAGTTTGGGCCATCGCCAGGCGGACCGGCACGCATGGCTTAAGGTCCAACTGTTTTGTTTTATTATGATCTGATTCTCAGGGCGCATGCAAGGATGAGGTGACGTAGTTTATCTGCATACTACCTGCATACTGAAGAGACGGAGAGACGAGGCGAGCCACAGTGATAGATAGATACCCAATGCATCAATGCGACATGTTTTGTTACAATCGGTTTGGTTCTGATTTTGCATGCCTGCGCGGGTTGGAGCACCGGAGCAACAGATTACGGGGGGTGGACGCCGTGAAAACCTCGGGGCAGCCTCGGCGTAACCCCGGGAGCGTTCTCAGCGGAGGGGCTTTATCACGTGAGAGAAGGCTCGGCTCCGTCGTTCATTGTCCACTGACCCAAGTCCATGGAGACTGGGATCTGCTGCCTTCAACCTCAACACAGCTGTCGGGACACAATAACATCCTCCAACATAAATCGATTCCTCCTGTGCAACGAGCACATCGGTTCCCAAGACACTAAGCAGGACGGCCAGCAGAGTGGAGAGCTCGCGTATACCAGCTTGCCAAACCAAGAACAAGAATTCCAGACGAAGCTTATACGCCGCATCAACGACGCAGACCCGAGAAATGAGCAGAAGACATCCTCTATGATGTTAAACACACCATCAGACCTACAAGCTGTCGGCCGACGATGACGCGGACACGGAGGCGTACAGCTACGGCTACGAGAGTTACACAGAAGAGAACGAGATGAAAGGCAAGCCCACTGGTCCGAAGACGCTCAAGCTTACCCGGGCAAGTATTTCAAGAGGACGCACGGCACAGCGCCGGTCACTCGGCCGGAGGAGCTCACAGCCGCGAAGGAACCAGAGAAGAACAGCGGCGGGGCGTGTCTACTCGTGTCACCTGGGATCATAAGCCACGCACCTTGCCCTGGGCTACGAAAGACTGCACTACGAAACGGGAAGCACGTCCAAGCAAGGGCAGCACCATCAGCGCGGATACTCTTCGAGGATACTCTGTCGAGGAGGGAGAACAGGTCGCGTCATCGCAAGCTTTCAGATCCTCCGCCCTGGACCGGTGACCTACCGAAGCCTTGGGCCCGGGCTTGAGCATCAACGAACTCGACCAGAATCTCGGGTTTTTTTTTTTTCCCCCTTCCCACTGTCGCCAGAGACCTATGCGGATCTTCAGCTTCGGCCAACGTGCTGAGAGGCTCTGCCTGCCCAACGATCCTCGACCCAGTTGAGCGAGCACACGCCGCCCGTCGCAAGCCCTCGCCACCCATCCACCGGGCTTCCTGGCTGGGTATCGCGGTCGACGACAAGGACTCTTCAACTCCAATAGGCGATGAAACGACTACTCGCTCGTGTGCCCTTTGGTGAGTCGCTGTCCTAGTTGTTGTTCAAACGCTTCAACAAACTGACGAACACTGCTTTCAGCTCCGCATCCCTCCGTACCCCCCTCCTGCTTCGCCATGCGCGTCTGGAGCCCACACCTACCTACCTACCTGCCCAAGGGTTCGCCAGTCTCGTCCGCCAAGACGCTGCAAAATATTGTTGAGACATCCGCTCGCGACGTACATCCGCCACTCCCCAAAGTCACGGCTTGAGACGAGAACGATCACAAAGCGATAGTGGAAGGGCACGAGGATGGCGGGAAAAGGACTGCGTTCCCCCTATCATCAGGAGGGGCGCGTTATAATGACCCGGGCGACGAGAAGAATTTACCATTGCCATCGAGCCCGTCGTTTCAGAGGTTCGACCCTCAGTGTCACCAGAGCCCATCGATTGCACCATCCTCAACCGCTCACCACTTCCGACCTGACCGTCTCTGGATATGTCGCAATCTCGATACTTGCCATGCCGCCTTTGTTACCAAGTGCCATGCACCGCCGGCTCGGTAAAACCTGTTCATTTCCCCCAGGAGACTTACACAGCCTGCCAAGCTGATCTCCAGAGGCGCGTCTCTGTTGTCCACCATTGTGAACCATCGTGAACCACTGTGAATGACGCTGATCGGCACCGACGTCTTGCCTGGCGACGATGCCCCCTTGGTTGACGGCACCGCGCTGTTCATGTTCAGTATTGGCTGAGTTCGTCTTCCTCGCAACCACGGCTGGGCAGAGCGGCTGGCACAGGGCAGGCTCTTGGGCTTTACCACCTTAAGCGTCGACGTCGTCAAGAGGCCTGCCGACACCCAAGCTCAGCGTTTCCATTCACCAGCGACAGATAGCCTGTTGATGCCTTGCTGAGATACTCGATGAGTAGCTAAGTCTATTAGCTGATTCGACCTATAGTCGCTCGGCGACCAGTAACTCTCCGATTCGACCTGGGAAGCATGCTCCAAACGGACAGTCACGCACATCTCGGTTCGCACACCCGTTGCCCAACACCACATACCCCAAAGGCTTTGATGATATACTATCACGCGATTCGCCAGGATGACAGCTGCTCCCACTTACCACCAGACGTCCTCCTTCCCCGCTAGGCCACAACAGCCTTGGGTAGTAGGGACATACATAACTGCGTGAGGTGATTCAGTGGCGCAATCTCGTCCGCGGTCAGTCTCGCGCATCTGCCCCTGGAGATTCGGAGGTGAATCTACTTGCAGATGACCTTATTGAGTCCGAGCGTGATAGTAAGGTGATGGGCTTGACGTGGAGTACCTATATCGGCATTGACGACAGGAGATGGAGGAGAGAGAGAGATGGAGAAAGAGAAAGAGAATGGAGCTGCCATCACCAAGCAGCCAGTTTTTACGTGTGCTTGTCAAATCGATAGAAAGACACACTCAGTGCTCTGGTAGACTATTTCATGTATACAACAAATACGGTAAATTTGGACCAATTATGGTGATACGATACTCAGACCAGTAGGTGTTTCTCACGCTGATCTGACTTGACCAACACCTTTCCAAAGTTTCTCTTCTATAACTTCGAGAAGCCTAGGTAGCTCATCGACATCATCTCCCCCCATCACCACAACCATCATTGTCCTCGAGCCCAAAGCTTTACCTCCCGACACACTGCCGAGATCACCAGCATCTCTTGGGGATAATCTTCAAAAGGGACGAGACTGAGCAGAGCCACATTATACGACAGCGCATCAACGCATCTGCGGACACTATTGACAACACAAGCCTGTGCGCCGAGCCGAGTCCGGCTGCCACTGCCATGGAACCAACCACAGCACATCGTGCAGGAAACAAAGCAACGGACGGCCGTTGCGAGCCACGACCACCGACGGCAAGACCTCAAACGGGGCACCAACCAAGCCGCCCTATCTGCAGCTGGGGTTCAAGTAGTTGAGGAGCTCAGTGTTGGCGCGAATGGACCGGTTTGGCGCAATAGCATTAATAACGGCGAGCTCTTGGAATGGTTGAGGGGGATGGGGGAAACATGCCAACGTCGCGATCGTCCGGTTTACCTCGGGAGCGGGCGGAACTCTCATTATCGTCGTCTCTGTCGTTTGCTTGCGGCCCACGAGCAGGGTCGCATTTTGACCACCGCAAGGCTTCGACGGGTTTCGCCCTGAGTTGCTGCCCACGCGCATCTAATGCTGTCGGCTTGGGCAGTGCTCCCGGGTTCCCGTCCCGAGAGGATTAAATCTCTTGATGTCGGGCGGCTCATGCCATGCTGAAGCGTTCGAATCCGGCTGTGACAGTGAGACGAATAAAGTCAATAAGCTTGCTGCTCGTGATCTTTGCCCTGTGATCTCGGACCACGCTGCCGGTTCAGACGTGCTTGAACCTCTTTCTTTCCGTTGCTCGAGTCCTTGCACTCAAGAATGAAATCAACCAACCGCTTGCTAATAATATTGCGAAGCTTCGCACCATTTGCGTTGCGAGTAGCTTGACGATTGCAGAGCTGATGGCGGTGAAAAAGGTTGGCCAGCACACTCGGTGGGACATGACAGTGTTGCCCGGTATGAGGCTCCGGCTCGGCTGACGGATTCGGTGCCGCCGGGTCTGGAGGACGGCCGCATCGTCACTGCAGCCGGATTAGTCGGCCTCGGGTGTAGCTGTTTCATAGCTCGATAAAGCCAACGAAAGATTAATTGCTGACGGCTGGGCAAGATCGGGCAGCTGATGGAGCAGGTGAGACCGACTTAGAGCTACCGAAGGCCCAACCCAGGTTGCGGGAAGAAGATGGCATATAAAATGACACTTTTTTTTTGTAACTCTGAAGGATAGATAAAAACATGCGACATATCATCAACAAAAAAGACCACCGTCAAAGAAGGGCGTGAAGATGGTGGGAAAACGGGTTCGAAAGCGTCAGCGAGCGGGAAGAAGGCGTCAACAGCTTGATGGCTTATGTCCTCATGGCTATCCTTCATCGTGCTACTGCTGCTGCTGACGCTGCCGTGGAGACCTCGGCTTTGGGCTGCAAGGTACTTTGCAGACTGCGGTGCGGTCCTCTCAAGCGTCTTAGCAGTTGATGGAGGAGATCCAACAGAGACCGACCTTTAATCCGAAAGCAGCTCGCTTCTTAATGAGGGACATGATTGACGTCAGAAACAGCAGCGTTTAAATGGGTATTTTTCACAGTATGGACCGAGGGCAACAGAGTTTCAGATATTACGATCAAGGCCGTGACGGTGATTAGCGGAACCAACTAACGGACGTTACAGTCTGAGATGCGGCGAGCCATGCAGCAGGCCAAAAAGGCGCGTATATACGCAGGAGCTTAGCACTTTCTCGCCGTCTTATCAAAGGAGGCATTAGTAACTATAGAGAAGCTCCTGGAAGAAGCGCTAGGCTTGCTGAAGCTGAGTTGCGTTAGAATAAGTGAGGGACTTTAATGTGGTAGACTTGTAGTATATAGAGGCTGGGAGGTAGACCGGGAGCTGAGCTGTCTTAAAAGACGTATTGGCTTTCCTATCAAATATTACACATAGGCATATACCATTTTCTTAAGTCTCGACTGTCCTCATCTTGCTGCTGTCTTGGGGCTCGGTTTCAGCCGCTAAGGGCCAGATCATGGGGTAGAATAATGCACCACGAGATCGATGAGATATCGAAGCAAACTACGTAGTAACATTAAGAGACACAGAGGCTATGTCCATTCCAAGCGTCCCCATGCAGGGTGTTGTATATTAACCTCCGCACTAGTATCCGTCACTCGTTGGCCTATCTCTGACGTGATATCCTGTGCATATTCGCGCTATTAACTAGCGTGGCCTTATCACCAAACCTCCAAGACAGAGTGTCACAGTAGATAAAGAACCGATGTGCGCTCTTCGCTCCGGCTCGGACCCAGGACCTTGCTGGCGCCATTAGAAGCAGGTGCCGATAGCCAGCGTGCAGAAAACAAGGGATGTAAGACCCCACCCCAACTTCCGAAACACCCCCACTTCCGAAACGCATTAAAAACCGCGTTTTCACATGCTCCCCTCTATATATCTATAACTTTATCTTCTTCGTTCTTAACTACTACGATCGATATTAATATTTTTAAAAATACTACTATACTCTAGATAGCTATATATAATAAGAGCGATATCGCTATAGCTATTATAGCTATATATAGTAGTAAATCCTATTAGCAAGCCTCGAGAGAATAGGGTATACTATATCCTATTATCTATTATAGAATTAATAGCGAGGGGCCTAAGAAAAAAGCCTATATAGGCTAGTAATATATCTTAGCGCGGTAGGAAGCCTCTCTCGCTATATAGGTTCTTATATAGGCTTCGTTAGGCTTTGCTCCGAACTACTAACATATCCGAATCTTTATAACCTAGATCCTCTATACTAGTAGCAATACTCGACCTCTTAGTAGGAAGTAGATAGAGGGCTTCTTATGCTATAACCCGTCTTATAAGATAGTGAGGGTATAGAAGATAGATACTAAATATATAAAATATATTATAATTAATAGTCTTAAGTCGTTCTTTGAGATCTTCTAATTTCTAGCTATTAAGATAATCCCGATAAGCCTTAGATAGAATATAGATAAGATAGGTATTACTAAGGGCTTATAAAAGGATTATTTAGTAGTAGGATATGCTAGGAAGCCTTCGGTATTCGTTTAGAGTAATAAAAACTATACCTAGATAATAATTATTAAGTATATCTCTGCTGCTAGTATATACTTACCCCCCCTTATTATCTTTAAGGGGAAGACTATATAGTAGTAGTAGTTCCCTAATAATCTATAGGAGTTTAAGAAGTAGTAGTTTATATCGTTAGTAAATAGCTAGATATCGAATGCTATTAGTCTCGAGTAATTAGATAAGATATTTATACTAGGGACTGCTACTAAGGCGAGGAGACTATAATCTAAGCATCTGCTAGTTATTAATAGCTATAGTAGCTATATTTCTAACGATTTTATATAGCAATACTATATATATGATATTTACTTGATATATCTGCCTATGCACTTATTGCACGTTACTTAGCTACTCGATATATTAGTTTTCTCGCCTCTAAAGGCGTTATATAAGTATTAACTAGTAGATCGGAACTTCTAGCTAAATTTAGCACCGATCGGCAAGTAGAACTTCCTTTAATACTATTTATATATAAGATCTGAGGCCCTGTAATTATATATTATTAAAGCGGGATAAGTAGTAATAGGACTATAGCCTATTAATATTACTAAGCTATTAATAAGCAAGTTTATCTTCACCCTAGCCCCTATAGATATTCCGAGAGCGCTACTATAGAAGGAGGTAGCTATAGATAATTAGAACGTTATTATAACTCTAGAAAGTATTATAGTTAAAATACTAAAGTCCTCTGCTGATTTGCTATAGTTTAAATAGCTATTTTATAATAGCTTGCAGTTAGGACTGAGGGCTATTGATCTAGTAGTATATATACTATTTATTAAGAAGCTAGGCAAGCGCCTAGACCTTAATAATATATCTAGCGCTAATAATTAATAGATAATTAAATCTCTAAGAGCTTAAGTTAAAGTACTATAGCTAAAAAAACGAGCTAAAGTTAAGCTAGATATAAATAAACGCTTCGTAGTAATTAAATAGATAATTAAGAAGAAATAGGAGGTATAGAATAACCTAAATCGAGCGAAATCGGTATTATCTAAAAGCGAATTATTAGGTAATAAAGAGAGTATTAAATTATATATTTTCGTTGCGGATTGATCGAGATACTTAGTAATATATAAAAATATAATTATCATAGCGAGGGTTAAAATGCATCGAAAGTGCTGTTTCGGAAGTGGGGGTGTTTCGGAAGTTGGGGTGGGGTCTTATATCCTCACATCCTCGGACGACCAAACGGACGACCAGCTTGCTGTGTCTAGTAGATGGAGCGGGCAGCGCGACATCTACCACCTCATCCCATATCCACTGGCTGATGCCGTTGACGAATGTTGGTGGCTGCGCATCCACCTGATTGTTGCGAGCCGTATCGTGTGCTGGCTGAGCCCCTAGTTCACGGTGATCACGGGCACAAGGGTGCACGACAAGCCGCAGGTGCGGCGAAAGCTGCGGCATGACCTCACTCTAGCACTAGGTATCGTGTTCGACGCCGTCATCATCCGTGGGGAAGCTTGTTGCGTTGGCTCAGCGGCCGAGGGACTCGCCGTAGCCGGATTGCCCCCGATACGTCGGAATCACCTTCAATAGCTCTGCGCCAGCCCATGTAAGCCTCCCTAAAACAGACCAGGAGAGAGCATTACGAGAACTCTGACTAAAGGCTTAGAAGTCACAGCAGAGCTCTTGCAACACGACACCACATGCAAGGCTATTTACGCATCACGAGGAGTAGGCAGGCTTCCGCCGAGTATTCTACGTTGTCGCGCGTGGCATATGCCGCGGATTGCAATCCGTGGCCAGCGTAAGTAGACTTGCGCGCTCGATTGGCATGCTACACGAGAGTAGGCGCGGGTTGCCAGTGCTCAAGAACGTCAGCGTCGATGTCCACCGCCGCTCCACCAGGTAGCTACCAGTCTGGATCCCACCCAGACGAGCGATAAAGCATCGCTATGTCTCTTTGCTGTGCTCCCTCCTCCAAGTGTATGATGGGTTCCCGTTCAAGAGCGTCATGACGCAGGGAGTCTGAGAAGCACGGGGCATCCAAGGTCATACCGATCCGAACAAGAGTCCGGACCAAAGCTCGAGTCGTCGTGCCCCTATCTGCTGTGGGCGAGAAGCACGCGGCATGATAGAGCGCTCGCTCGGAAGCTAAAGTGGTCTAGGTGGTCGTATATAGTGAGGCTACGCTCGGCCTTCTTATTCAAGATGTTGGTGCGACCGCTGGCAGCCAAGATATGAAGGGCGGTAGGACCATGTGGTTAGATGAGGGGCAGATCCTAAGTGCCGCCGTGGTTATGAGAAGAAGAGCTAAGTTGTCATTAGCCCTGTTAGCAAGGGCAGCGTGAAGGTGCGTTGCGGATGGCATGTGTACGTTATTTTTCAAGTTGCGGTAGGAAGGACCGGTGAGCATGGCCACCTATAAGGAGCAGCAGAGGCAGGTATTGAATGACACAGCGTTGATGGCGACGTTCTGGAAGATGATGTAGCGGATCACTCGACGGCGGTCACCGGCGGCAGCTGCGTGAAGAGGTGCGAGGATGGGTTGAGGGTGAGTCCCGGGGCCGGCAGGTTTTCAGACGGTGTGATGGCAGGGCGGCCCGTCTTGCCCTACGAGGAGGAACCTCGGAAGAAAAGCCCTTCCGAGTCTGCAGGAGACGGGAAGGCGGGGAGCAGCCAGGATGTCAGCCTAGAAGGGTGGAGATAGTTGCCAGACAGCTTAGATGGGAAGGAGGGATGACTACCTTAGGCTGGAAGAAGTCGGAGTCAGGAGCTAACCTTGGAAACCACGACGCTGAGATGAAGCAAGTGAGGATGAACCTGGAACACTAAAGACGGGAAAGAAAGGTAGAAGGCACTCCCACTCTATACGCGGGTCCTGCCTGCTGTTTAGCATCTAGCTGTCTGTGTACCTGCCGGTTTCGCTAGGCCCGAGCTAGGCTCCGTGTTGTGACGCCTTCCAGGTTGGGATTTTGCGAAGAATTCTGTTGGGACGGAAGGCGTCGGAGATCGGGATATCCTATCAAAAGACGGCAACAGCCGTCCATCTACGTTGTTGGGACGACACAAAAGTCCTATATCTCGCTGGGCGGGCCATCTTTCTGTTTCCGCATGCTCGGCATACGTCTGTCTGGTCAGAGTCCAGACTGCCGGTGGGAGGGGATTGACTTTGACTGTTTGCTGCGAGTCGCCCGATCTACGATACCTTGGAAACCACCTTGCGCTAATCGATGGCCAGATTCTGTGTCAAGTGCTTCTGCGTTGGACCCGGGTCCGAAATGGCCCTTCTTGTCCTGATGACTGCCGCGGAGCCGCGCAAACAAGGTCCCGCTGCCAGCAAAGAACAGCGACGGCGAGGCACCTCGGGCACCACCATCCCGGAAAGACGAATATCACCTTGACGGAACCCTGGCTTTCTGGGAATATGCATAGGCACAAGGGTTCCAGGGCTGGACTGTTGGAGGGCGCATGAACTCCTGCAGTCGGACGGGAGCGCGCGTGTGCGTAAACCATCCAACGAACGTATAGGTTCCGATGAGTTCAGCCGAGAATAACAGATCGATCTATAGGTACTTAACTTCCGTCTAGCACTGACATACAAAGATATGAATCTCGTCGTTTCTCATCTTTGATTCTCACCCAGGCTATTAGAAGAGGCACGGGAACCTGAAACTATTCTGTTTCTTCCTCCGCGCTAAATGTCGGAACTGACGGGTGACGCTCTTCTATGAGTACAGTTCCACCCGCACGATCTAAAGGATCTGAAAGATACAGGCTAAGACTCTCGACGAGCCGTAAAGCCCTGTCTGTTGAGTTCTCACTCCTCCCGAGCTAGAGAAACCCATGATTCACTCAGGTGATTCGGTTACTATGATGATGCCCGTGGCTTGAGACGCTCTCAACGAGCCTTGCTTCACTCAGGTGATTCTCCCATTATCGCCAGCGTCACCTGTGTGCAAGGTTCTAGCTGCGCTTGTTCTGTCGTTAGACTTAACGCTCTTCAGGAGCCTCAACACCTACTTCACTTCAGCCTTGCATTGGCTTGAGTTCTCCACCAGCTACCTAAGCCCTGCTTTGCTGGACTGCACCACGCTGGGCAAGGTACGGTAAGCAGGGCTCTCCTATTCCCCTCGTTGAGAGATGAACCTGATCCAACACTTGTGAAAGGTCAGTGTTGCATCAGGGTGACTCCACTTCGCATGGCATGGCTGCTACGTGTAATACCTGTGTCTGGGAGGCATTTTCCACAATCAATGAGTTCCTACTTTTCACAACTACCTGCGGAGCGCCTACCATACATAATGCGTGCCTAGGTATGTACTGCGTTGCCGACACTTCAATTAGAGTTGTGCCAACACCGTCGAGTCTTCCGGCGGTCTCGAGGTCACTTCCTGCTGTAGCTTTGGTATCAGCTTGGTATATCAGATGAACTTTTGTCTGGGACAAGGCATACGAAGCCCCTTCAATTACATACGTAAGTTGCCACATTACCGGCAATGTCGTTGCCGCAACTCAACCAAACCTGGACATGTTTTACCGCGGCCTTCCACATTGTGTGAATCAGGCCTCTCAACTCCACGTCATGTCAAACGGGCCCTCTCAACTATCACAGGTGACCCTTTTGAGCAGCTTATATAAGTGTCAGTACCCAGCACACGAAATTGTTCCTGATAAGATCTCTAAGAACCAGTTAGTCTATCTCAAGCACCTTCACAAGGAAGATATAGTCTTGATTGAGTACACTCATTATAGTGTGCTTCTGACGACCCGGCAAGCCTGCGTCAACATCAGGCGCCACCCCACCCCCTCCCGCTTTTATTTAGGGCACCTCGCATATCAGCCACTGTTTCCCTGACGTCTCGCAGAAACAAAGCCCTAAATGAAGACAATGCAGCCCCCAGTATGAGCGTGGGATAATTTAGGAGATGCTCCATCCTCATCGAATCACTGCCTGGGACCCCGAATCGGCCCCTTCTTGAAAGGTAACATAGCCCAGGGCCGGCTGATTCATCTAAAAGCGTGGTAGCCGTCATCCTAACCACTTTAAGCGCCTCAAGAACTCCAGGACATGAAACTGGGAACACTGTGTCTTTATCATCTTGGCCGACCGTGTCCGGCGGATTCTGCTGCTTAATGCTTCGGTTTTGAGTGCAGGCCACCCGCCCGAGAGATTCCATGGCTAGTCTGCCCAGATTGCCAGCTTCAACAGGGACAATATGCGCACCCGGCATCATTTGTACTCTTTTTTTCTATCCCCAGCGAGCTGTTCTGGGATCTGGCCAGAACCAGCGAATGATCAAACGGTTGAAAGCCCGCTTTCATGAGCAAAAGGAAATGAAGATTTATCTGATGAACTGCATTCCGTGGTGAGTACGTATGTCTGACTAGCCTTCATTCTTTTCCTGGTCAATCAGCGTCTTTTTCTTTTTTTTTTTTTTTTTCTTTTCGTTGGATCCCATACAACTCGAATGGATGGTTGCCAACCGCTGCCGTCCCAGCGACTGTCTCCAACACCACCTGTCTTTCCTCAACGTGGTCTCAGGGCTGTAGTCGTCGTTACCGACCACCCTGTCCATTATCACTCGATCGGGCTCGCCGCTTTCATTATCACAGCAGCAGCAGGCACTGCGTTGCGGAACCTCCTCAAGCAACCAAGTAACCACTGCTGCCCTGCGGCCGCGACCCCGGTTTAGTACATGAGCTGCTTCGGCCACCCAGCTCCGACTTTGGGAACGCTAACACTGAGCGAAATCCCAGGCCAAGCAGACCAAGAACAAAACTTCAAGCTCGTGTATCATGGGTTTTATTAAACATTGAATCGCCTCGGCTAGCGAGCCCTAGACGAGTACGTGGCCCTGACATCTGACTTGAACGCAAAAGGGTTAGCTTCTAGCACATGCGTTTGGTCCGAAAGCTTTGGGGCGGGGTTTGGGGAGACGGCATTTTGTGTGGCACGTTGGGAAGTAATATTCCGTGCGGCACCATGGGTTATAGTTGTGCATACCTAGGATTAAAACCGTGGTTCTGGCAGGAGTCTGGTGGAATGCAATACATGCAGAGAGCGTCGACAGGCCTAGCGTGTGTGGAGGGACCACCGGCGGCAAAGGCACATCGAAGGGAATCTCCAACAGGTAGCAGGCCGGCTTTAGAGTCCTGCAGTTTTTTGGGAAGCAGATGCTGGACGATGATCACAGTCAGGAGCTGAGTTCGAAAGTCTTGATGCCAAAATTCGCGCTCTTGAAGAAACTAGCAGTGGCAGTCCGGGATCGTGATTGGGCACTCTGGACCGCGCGGGGCAGTGCTAGGCAGAACTTCTGCGTGAGTGGGGTTGGGGACCATCGTTGCGGGCGACTTGTCAAGAACATGGCGGTGTGTGAGCAGAGAGCATCAACACTGAGCAAACATGTCGCTAATAGTATTTGGAGAGCATGTGGGGTGGTTCCAGTGTTGTTGTGCCCTGGACTTCCGTGTCTGGCGGGGAAGAATGTTGATCGATCCAATGCAAAAAGAAAGTATTGAATGCAAAAAGAAAGTATTGGAAATGCGCGTCCTGGTTGCTTTGCTACTCTATTGGCCTTTTGAGAATTTCAACGGCAGGATGGAGTCATGACTGCAGGAAGACATTATTAGAAAGTGCCTCCTGCTAACATGAAAGGGGAAGGAAGCTAAGGCACGATCGCATCACGACCGCAGCATCCTGGGTGAGGTGCCCCATGTAATCGGGTACGTAGGTAAGGTACTTCACGTACCTAGGTAGGTAGGCACCCTGCTGAGTGGAGGTCGGGGGATGACTTGGAGACCAGTCACAGCGCCACAAGAGGGAAGCTGTGCTGTGGCTCAATGATAGCCGTACTGAAGTACTGTGCCTTGGGTTCATCCCAGGTCCCTCTGGTGGCGGCTTCATCTTCCCGTCGGACATGGTGCCTTACCACGTCCCGCCTCAGCCTGGACTGCCGAAAGGTGCAAAAGATTGAGTGCCACATTGAGGCTTCAGGAAACGCAGCGGCAGATCGAGGGCGCGAATGGGATCGGTAGATGCGAATGGAATGGCGGATGGGAACGGCATGGCTCACCAGCGAATTCCGCGACGGCTCGGCATGGCTGGGACGCGTTGTGGTAGGACGTTGGCCTCGTGTTATAGGCTGAGGTGAGGAGAGGGTGTGTGGGAGAGCAACTATTGAACGGACCACTTGGGGTCGGAGGTGTAGGTAGGTGGTCTCCTAGACAGCGGGAGCTCCACAACCCTGGAAGAGACAGACTATGAAGATGCAAGGCTCGGGCAGGTCTCGAACGGGAACGTGGTGACCTGGACTCGTACCCTACCTGATGTAAAATGCCTTGGTCGTCTCTCTCTTGGATCGAAGACGGGACTTGCAGGAGCTGGGCCCGTCACAGCCTCACAAACGTGGAGGGCGCCGCTGAGTGTGCTGTTTATTATCTATGTGATCACACTCGCCGCCATCTGCCGCCGGTTTAGGTACAGAGGTGTCAGGCCATGTGTGAGGTGCGTAGCTCAGGCCGTTCGCGGCCCTAGCAGGCTCAGCTTTTGTAGCCGTCGGTGATTTTTTACCAATTTACAGGGGAGAGGTGCTCGTTGACTGCCAACGAGCACTTCTACAGCACGTGCCTAAACACACACGACCACCTCGTTTAAAAATGACGACCGCCTCCACCAAGAACCTACTAGTTTTGCCAGTCTCGCACCTTCCCAGAACAACCCGCTGCATGATGCATTCAGTGTTAGCGCATTTATCCTCAGGACCCGTTGTAAATAGATCGTCGCTCTTCCATTGCAAGGCACGGGGAGCAATGTCGTGGTGCATGCTCACCACTCCAATGTCTGGGGAGGCAACCGAAAATAAATTGGAATTTGCATGCAGGGCATGTTAGTTGAACCAGAACACTAAAGCGCTGTGCTGCTTTTTAAGTCCACCTCTCAAATGCCGCGCGTTGCAACTTGGATGAGTTGTGATAAAAAGCCAGATGGTTCTTGTTTTGCTCCCTTCGCAGGAACACGTTTCAGCAATATTAGAGATTGTGCGTCGCCAACTGCGACAGTTGGACAAGCAGGGAGGTGGAGGGTAACTAAAGGCAGGGTAAGCCGCTCCTTCCGCCACCCATCACGATCTTGCGATCCCTTCAAATCGCACCTCCACCGGGAGCCAGCACAAACATCCGGTGTCGAGGTGCAACGGCATGTCTACTAATAAAAGTCGCAATGGCACCTTCCATTACGTGGATTCCGCACAGGATCTTTCTACCTTAATAGGTAGGGAAGTAGTACCATAGGTGGGTAGATGCCCAAGATACTGTCACCTGCACGCTTGCCAGATCAAGAGGGCAGTCGAGTTACTTTCTCAGCCGCCTGCTACCTTCCGGTTCTTATTTCTACTCGCTAATTATTACGTCATAAGGTAGACACCCGCCACATTCCTCTCTTGTGCCCAAGAGCACCTGAGATTCCTGGTGCCTGCCTGCCTACCTAGGTAGGTACCTATATGGCACGAACCGCCAATCTGCCCGATTCAAGATTTTGAAAAATCTTTCCCAGTTAACCGCCTGCCTCGCCAACCACCACTGATACGATCCCATCCCACATCATCCTCTCGGGCGCCCTGCCTTCTGAGCCCCCGCAAGATTCTTTCTTTTACCCGACCACACTCTACGAAAAAGTTCCTTCGTTCGCCCGCCCCATGGCTGCTGCAGCACAAGTCAAGCCTCCCTAGATGGCTGTCTTGCCGGAAGCTGAGCTCGAACCCACACTTGAAAATCGATTGCAACAATTAGCTGCTTCGATCGCTGCTCGGGCTGTAAAGGCAGCCGACACATACCAGACCCTATCAGCCATCGAGAGAGATGCCACTATTGACATCTGCGACTTGCGATCCTGTATTATCAACCCTGTCGCTTTGGCGCAACACCTCGTCAACTACCTGCAGCTCAGGTCTCCGCGCTCCGCCCCGAAGCTGGACAAAGCAGCCGACATCTGGCGCATTCCTCGTCTCTGTCTGCTTTTCCACGTCGCCTACGACCGTTCCTCGCAGGGTGAAAAGTTCTTCATCGCACTCCAAGAACTAGCCCGTGTCTGTGACGACTGGCCCTCAGCATTCGCCCTTATTCGAGGTTGCGCCGACACGCGCCGAGCCGGCGTTCGTTCCAAGTCACATAAACGCCCAGGCCTTCGCTCCGACGCTTGCGGCGTTGTTCTTGACGACGTCAAGACCGCTCTATCGCAAATCAGGACACGTCTACCTCCCCAACCGCATCGCCAAATCCCGACAGGCGCTGAAGGTGAGCAACCCGCACTCGTGACCGACGAAGCTTGCACCGACCGAGACGACATACCTCCCTCCGACTCGTTCTCCTCAGGGCGTCACCAATCCATATCAGAGCTTGATGAAGCTGGCACCGAAGTCGGCGACGCCAATCTCAGACCACACATATCTGATCAAGACATATCGGCTCAGCCGTCACCTGAGGCTATTCGCAGCTACTCCCCGGGCTCCCCGGAGTTCCACCTCCATAGCTCGTCTTCGTCAGGTGCTGTCCAGTCTCCGCCAAGAACTGGGAACCTTGGTCTCGAAGTTGCTGAAGTTTCCCTTCCCGAATCTGGCGAAGCGAACGAGAACGACGAGTTCGAACGACACGCCTCCGAGGAAGACAACACATTCCAGCCCGAGTCATCTATCACGGAAGAACCACACACCCCTGAGCAAGAAACACTGTTTCAGCCCGTATTGCTGGACAATTTCGACGCTCTTGACCAATACCTCAGGCCCCAGCTTGCCTCCGTCGGCGACTTTGACCGAGAGATTCTCAATCAACCTACCCCGATCCGACCTACGTTTTCCCTCGCTTCCTGCAATCACTCCACAAACGTTTCGGCCTTCGGTTGTCTTCATCAGCATTCCGGTCTGATGTTGGGAGTCCGCGACATTGAAATCGACCCCATCGGCGAGTCTTCGCGAAGCAACCCGGACAGCCAGGAGACCGAGGTCTTGGACGAAGGAACTCGGACAAGAGCAGCCATGCCTGAACCACCTGCCAAGAAACGCCGGACTACAGAAATGCTACACGAGGAATGCGGTCAGATCCTTGACGGCCAAGTCAAAGTACGCGGGAAATGGCTGAACTTCGGCCTTGGCGACATCGTCGACGTTCTCCGTCCGGAAATCTGTTTCGTCGATTCCGTCGCCTCTTCAGACATGTTGAGAGAGGACTATATACCCAAGAATGCACTGAAGAGAAGGATAATGGACAGTTCACGGGTTATGATGCCTGTCTACTGCGACGTTGCAAGCCACTGGACGCTGACAGTAATCGAACACTCCCAAGGGACCAGAATTCGTGGTATTGATTACTACGACTCGATCAAGGGGATGTCGACGGCCAGGTCACAGGACATTGTTTCTGCCTTCATTAAACACTATCTTCCAGACACGACGGTTGCGAGACGCAGACCCAACTTGGTCCACCAAGCTGTTCCCCTCCAGACGAATACCATAGACTGCGGCGTTTTCACGTTCGCCTGCGCAATGCACGTCATAGCAGGGCGAGGACTCCCCATGAGCCTTCACGTACCCCTGTGGCGACGTATTCTGGCGTCATGTCAGGGCCACAGGGACTTTTTGCTCGATTAGGAATCGATCAAACCCACAAGAGGGACTTCGAACCAAGAGCCAGTCGACAAACCCAGACCCGTGGATACGGACGAGGTCAATGCACTGATCATGGAATACAGACGAGTGCAAGACCGCAAGAACCGCCTTCTAGCGCGTCTCAGAGATGAAGACAATAGCACGAAGCCCTTGGAAACGGCACTCTCGTCAGCCATACAGGTTTTTGACCGGATCCAAGAGGAACTCGACAAGCGCGCTGAGAGTCTGACACAGATGATGCAAGCAGCTATGCCAGTCGACGATATGGAGTCAACCAACACGGATCTCAGCGCTGTCCCTGGTAGTGTCACGAACCCCACGGACGACATGCGGAAGAAGCTGGCATATGCGGAAGGAATCAAGAAGCGGATAGATATGACAATGGAAAGTCTTGTAGAGTTCCAAAAGGACATCGAGGGGCAGGTCGTAGCGATTCTGTCTGCTATTGAAACGGTGAGGGGGTTAGGAATCAATGTTGGTGACTGAGAAGAACGGACACTTCCACATGGAGTATGTTTCCAAACAAAAGTACAATTTATGGCCGATTTCGTAGTTGCAAGAAATCACCGTTATTTTCAACTCGTCGTAATCCGAAAGCGAACGCAGCGTTTGATGTTGTGAGCATTGGGTGCTGGCCCAGGATCAGCCCTGGACTACCGCCCCGTCACTATCCCTAGACTCGGTGCGCGATAACAGTTTGACAACTCATTCGGGTGCGGTTCCTGCTTCTTGTTGATATATCCAAGGTACCTAAGCTTGCAATTTACCACCGACGAACTTTTGGAGGGACTCGAGCATTGGGGACCGGCATACTGTCTGGGAATCGCGCGTCCACATGTACTCCACATTGCCAGCAGATTTATCGATTGGCTATTTAGCGTGACGGAAGGTCCTCCCGTCAGCTTTGTCTGGTAGCAGAGTTGCCTCGTGACTAGTTGAGCTCCAATAAGCTATCACCGGGTTTTCGAACCGGATCTTCCTTGTCACACGCGGCCAAGGTCTCTCTTAGCCCAATAAACGGATCCCGATGTGCGACGAGATAAGAGAGATGAAAATACTAAGATACGTCCATTGCACCAACTATCTCTCGGTGAAGGAACGCTATTTCTTCGCAGGTCTGATGCACAAGTACGCCTCCGCCAAGACATGTCAGCCACAGCAGGATCGTAGTCCACCTTGAAAGACAACATCAGGGCAGAGAACGTAGAAGAGTATACAACCTACTATGCAAGGGGGCGCTCAAGATTAAAAAAGTCTCATCGCGAGTCGGGCAACTGTCAGGGTATGAAAAGGACGGGAAGACGGGAGCTTCAGACGTGACCTCAGCTCGGAGCGAGAGTTGCCTAGGCCCGGCATTTCGGAGTCGGTGGGGCCGTCTCGGAACAATCCACCCGATGGGTCCGTGCGATGTCCGCCCCGTCCTCGCCGCCCGGCCCTAGAAGCAGCCCGTTCTATTTCCAGCCTGGAGATCCCGTCGGTTCGGTGGGTAGAGGCAAATCCCCATACCCCCAAGGCTGCCTGCATTCGAAGAGTGGGAGCCATTTCAACCCAGTCTTCCTACCTAGACTGTGTGCCTCGAGAGTGCACAAGCTCTTGTTTCACAGTCGAAGCCGACACCCATGACTACGTAAGTTGATGTAACCTGCAACAGCACATCGAGCACATCTAGCATAGGCAGCCTGACTTCTGAAAATTTTGCCGACTTCAAGGCTGCGACAATAATCTTGCCATTCCTTTCATTACGTACGGAGAGGCTGTTGAAACGGCGCTAATAATGTCACAGTCACATTACTACAGACATGCTCAACCTCGACAAATTCAGGGCTCGATCCTTGGCGGAGGCTGGGCCTTCTCTGGACCCCGAGCCGCAAAGCACAGCAACAGCTAACTGAACGAAGGAGACCTTGGACTGCGATGCCTCAGAAAATCCCAACGATACACACATAGAAGGCAAATGGCCGTGGCATAAGCAGCATCAGCAACGCCTGCGTAAAGGGCGAGGAAGGATGCATGTAAGTGTATAAGCACTAGCTTGGTGTCAGACAAGGTTAATCAGCTGCAAGAACGTGTAGATAACAAGGTCTTTGTTGCAAGAGCACGCTCAGCTGAATTTATTTAACCCGATCATCCCCATAAGATACCAATCTGGGGTATGGTGGTTTCACTGCTGACGTTTCATTGGAGATTGAAATGCGTCTGACGTATTGGAAAGTGGTATGGTCGTGCATTTGCTCACCAGCCCGAACCGCACGACAGCTACGTGCTGGAGACTCGGCTGATGAACGACCACTCGATCAACCTTATCGAGTGCGAGATGGCCCCAACGGATTACTGCCCACTGACTTGACTGTGGTGGTATGTAGTTCTCGGGCCAGGCCCTCTGTTGTCAGCAGAAACCGCCAAGGGAGCCTGGCAACGGCCTCCCATTGACTTTATATCGTCCTTTCTCGTCTCACAGGACAACTCGGTGCTCAACTTAACTCAGAAAAGAACCATCTCTTTCTCAGTATCTCTGACGGTCGGCTATCTACTATCATGAGGGAAACATTGGCCCTTGAGGGCTAGCTACCTATCATGCCGGCTCTTATCTCACGTTCTACGTCCTCTGCGACCAGTTAGCGTAATATGAGCATAGTTTTAACAGACAATGATATTTGTGCGAGCAGAGCCACCCCTCGTACTTCTGCTGGGAAGCATCAAAGTTCTCAAATCTAGGATGATGCAGTCAGATCCAGCAGGTGCGCCAAGAACGGGAGTAAAGAAACCCCTTTGCTCGTCAAGTTCGACCCCAGCTTCTAGTTCTATCGACTTGTCACCCACGCGCTCTCCGAGCTCAGGCCTGTACCGTCTTAGTGGTCCCATGCGAGCGACCCGAGCCTTTGCGAGCTAAGAAACGTTGAGGTATCCCCGAAGGGGTGGGATATATCCATAGCTATCGACTTCAGGTTGCTCCCCGCTATCATATTCAACGCTCCTTCGGCCTGAACGGCCACCCGACTTGAGGCCTCGCTTGCTGCTTAACGGCTCGGAAACATGGCCACCCAGCGCGATGTGGATGCAATTTCTCTCTGTTATCGCTAAGTCAGTGGCGCTATCAAGGCTGCCGGTAGACTCTCTCACCGTCGAGGGCCGGTTCAGCTAGACTCGATAATGCTACAACCAGGGCCATCTCATGACCGTATGCTGACCGTCTTGTTCCCCATCCACCTCCAAAAGTTTGACGGAAGCTCGCCGTTATGCGCATGTTTTTGTCTCCCCTCAATTGAAGCCGGTTCGTACGACTATTTGCACTGAGGCTGCCGGGGATCTGCTCGTCGGTCTGCGAGGATGCGGTCTTGCTGAAACCGCAACAATCCCCGGGTATATGGCTAGCATATCATGCGCCCGCCAAACCAACGGCAAGAACCGTGGATTGTAAATCATTGCTTTTGCTGCAGGCATTGTCGTCCGGAAAACACTTAGAGCTGTCAATACAAAGCTTTGGTGCTGCGTTGTCGGATCATCACTGAACTCGATAGCATGACTGACAATCTTGAAAACGTTCTGGTGAAGAGAGCGTGCAGCACCTCACTAGCTTTATTTCCTTAGCAGCGGAGAGCTAGCTCTCCTCTATATCCGAGATCATGGAACACGTGGCCCTCTTTGCCCGCTTTGCTAATATGGACAGGCGTGTGGAGACCGAGACTATCAATAGAGGTACGTCTCAGATATCGACCTGGACACTAGCTCATCAGAACTTCATGCAGACGCTCTCTGTAATACAGAAGCTAGCGGCAACACCGTCCACCGCATTTAAAGGCTGTTGACCTTAACGTCCAGCAGAGATAGAAACAGATGAAAGGGTATAAGTATCTCTAGGCGCTAGGAAACGCTAGTCGCCTCTTCATGTTAGAGCTTGGGCGGGCGGACTGAGAGCTAATAGATTTAGAAAAGCGTTGGGGAGGCTCCAGGCGTGTGCGGCTTAGTTTTGTAGGGGCGGTTGACAACGGTCAGGGCATTAGTTGTTCGATGTTAGGAACGGAAAGCGAGACATCCACCAAAGAAGAGACACTATGCCAGCTCTAAGAGGATATCTTGTGCTGCATTAGCATTCTGATATCTTCCGCAAAAAAGTGATAGTCTTATTGATTAAACCATAAGGCTAGAGATTGAACATACCTTTTAGTGCTGATTTTCATGCTCAAAGCAGCGTGCATAACCGACCTCTGTAATTATCTTGATGTGAAACAGAGTGCTTAAAGCCTGAGCATAGTGAAAACATCCGTTAGCTATCCTAAGTTTGCTTCGCATGGTGGCTGACATGCTTTATGTCCGCATTATGCTGTTAAGCTCCTGTGTTATTGTTAACTAGAATGAATAAAAATATGGATGAGTGGATTGTTCTACCCCTTCTAGCGTGGTGTTAGATGCTGGTCGTGTCAATGATAATTTGAAGCTTTCAGCGAGTGTAAATACGCAAGGCGGGAACCGCAATACTGAGTTCAGCGTTCAGACAACTCGTGATACACTAACATACACCGAGATACACCAAAAGACTTTGAAGTACACCTACATATACTGCAGAAGACCCGCTGAAGCCGCTGAAGCGCTTATTGAGATCTACTCCTCTAGATCTAAGAGCAACAGACCAAGTTCGAATAGTGCTTTTCAATGCTCTTCCTCATGTTTAAATAACCTCATTCGCCCTTACAGTATGGGAAATCATCGTTGCTAGTCAGCCCGCATTGTGGTCTATCTCCTGGTTAATGTACGTAAAGCCTGCGTGACACTGACTGCTATGTCTCCCTCCGCCTCTTACTACTATATTAACCTCTAACTATTTCATGATTTATCTCTTCCAACTCTCTTAGGTTTCCTTGCAGAGGTTTGAACCCTATCTTATAGGGATTTCAACATCTTGACTGTTGAAAGGCCTGAAGATTTTCACCGCCAGGGAGTCGACCCGACATGCTAACGATGGCAATGGCTTCTTGCGGCTCCGAAGATTGCACACTATCTAAAAATTGGACCTTGGCATCATCGAGACCAGATGCAGCCACAACCTTAATACTCCCGGGCCTCCCACGCAGCCACGTGAGAAGCGAGCTTTAAGACCAAAACCAATCTTTGCTATGTTGCTGATAAAGGTAGGACGCATTGCAATCTTCGGTTTTTGGGCTGGCATGCACGCCTGTCTGCAGGGCTAGAAGGCGGCGGATCGCGCTATATAAGAGCACGAGATTGGAAATTGCTCAACATCTTGCTCCAAGATACGGTTTTAGGCTTTTTCATTAGCGCAAGAGCGAAACTTCAGTAGGGAGGAATGCATAGATGTTCCATAAGCGTCTTTATAAACTATCAGGTATTGAAATAATCTCTGCGAGAGTCAGGAACTGCTTGCTTTGGAAGTAGTATGAAATAGATGTTGTGCAGAATTGCTTTCGCAACTGAGATAACCTGCTGGAATAGTATAGGCGGACGGCTAATCGACCGTCGCGCATAAAGTATATGGCAGCAAGAAGCTATATAAGTAGGACTTAAATTAAATCTATAGGAGTATAAATAATTATCCTTATAAAAGTTATTCTAGGATTATCTTAGAGTCTTATAGCTTAAACCTTCTATCTCTTTTAGTAACTAAAGGATAATTATATTCTTAGTCTTACTATTTTTATGAATTACTTCTTAGAGGATCCTTAAATAAATCCTGGTAAGGCAAGTAGAGAATTCTTTATATTTCCTCAAGTCTTTATTAATACCTAACCCTTACCTATAAGCTTAGCTGCCCTAGAGTTTATTCCACCCTTATTATAATACCCAACTTTCTATGATAATAGATTGATAGTTCAATATATATACAGGCTAAACTAGAATATTAACTAGTAATAATATACCTAGCTGCTTGAGTTAAAAGCTTATATACTTTTCTTTACTATAAGACTATTCTTAATATATAAATACTAAGATAAATCTTAGTAATTAAATTCAAATAATAAGGGTTACTTAGTATTATAACCTAATAGATATAGAAGGACTAGGGTAGCCCTATAAGGCACGCTTAGCGCCTAAGAACACTTATATATAAAATAATATAGGAATAGTAGGGCCTTATTTAGTATAAACGAACTATAGTATAAGTAATAGAATAACAAAATAAGGATTATTTAGGATTAATATGATTAAGTAAGACCTAAAGGCTAAATAACCATTATAATTAAAATAATCTAAATTAAGTTAAGGTATAAGAATATATTTAAGTTAGACCACCCACTAGTAGCGCATTTAGGTTTTGGAGGTTTTTAAGTGTTATTATATGTTAACTTAACTTCAGAAAATATATATTAAGTTAAGTTAGTTACTTCCATTTTTAAAATATTGTTATTTAGCTTTAAGAAGTTAGTTTCTAAGATATATATTTCTCCTTAATTTATTACAACTAGAATTAACAGTGTCTTAAGTAAAATTATTCTCTAAAGATTTAAATTTTAAGACATTATTATTAAGTTTATAGTTACGCTATAGCCCTCTTATAAAAAGACTATAATGGCCTGTAGCCACTGCATAGTGATTTTACCTACTTAAGTGCAATAGACCTTCTACCTCCGCGCCTCCTAATAATATATATATAGCCGTTAGTTACGTGATCCTCTTCTAACTATAGCTATACTTATATATACCTATAGCCGCACAATATTTAATCTTATGTTAATAATAATATAGTTTTAATTATTTAATAGACTATAAAACTATTAACTTATCCTCTCGCATACTACCCGCGCTACTATTAAATACCGCCTCTATTACTACTTTATCCGCTAGCTATACTATCGTTAGCAACGCTCTCTCTATGTTAAAGTAGTTAGTATAAGCTATACTTACTAACGTTTAAGCCCTAATAAGCCTAGGCTACCCCTACTTTAATAATATAGAGGACTTACTTAAAGAAGGGCTACTCTATAGGGTATATAATAACCTATTTAGCTTCTATTACTAAGTCTACTTACTTAGCTATTATATAATTATAAGTATCCCCTCCAGGGGTATTAATAAGAGCCCTCTTAAGGGCTATATTAATAATATACTCTCTATATATAATAGAGTAATTAATAAAAGAGCGGGTTTTATTGATTATATTAATATTAAACTCTCTAGCGATCTCTTTATATTACTAGTATTAAAAGGCGTGTTTTACGCAGTATTAGCGTTTTTACATACAAGGTTTAATACTAATATCTTTAAGGATTTATTATAAGTTAAATAAAGAAGAGAAAGGGGTATAAAGCCCTACTCATAATAATAGAGCTTCTTATACTTTTAGCTATAAGAACCTCTTAGGAAAGACCTCTTTAGTTAAGGAGTTATTTCTTATATAGTAGTATTGACCTTATTAGAAGGTAGGTTAAGGAGTTATCTTATATAGTAGCTTTTATAGTACCTTACTAGAAGGTCGACCTTTTAGGTTGAGGAGTAATCTTATATAGTGGCTTTTCTAGGCTATAAGAGCCTTAGTAGTCCGCTTAGCTCTAATATAATTAGCCCTAGTATAGCGCGTATCTAACTTTATAATATTTAGAGGGTTTGCTTCTAAGTAGTGTTACGGGCTATGCCCGGTTTCATAGTGTTAAATCGACCCCCTAGGCGCGCGCAGTAGGGGCGCAATATGCGCGCAAAAGCAGCGCGAAATCCGGCTAAATCGGGCGATATCTATATTAGCTAGTTTTAGGCGTAAATTCCGCCCGTATCTATATATAGAGTTTTCGATATAGTTATATATTAATTTTTAGTTACTTTTATATCCTCTATGATATAATTTGATAATTAATAGTTTAATCTTTATATATAACGCTAAGTAAAACTATCTAGATAAACCTATAGTATTAAATTTAATTATATGTTCTTAATATCTAAACTTATAATAAGCCTATACTTACTAACGCCTCTAGCGCCTCTAGAGCCTCTAGCTTCTTATTAGAACTATATAGTCTAGGCGATTAGCCCCTCTAGTAGGATTAAACCTAGTATAAGCTTAGGTTAATAGGACTATAGGAGTATATTAACCTAGATAATACTAAGAAAGAGAACCTTAATATTATCTTAAAAACCGCTCTAATAAAGCTAAAGTTTTAGGACTACTTTTAGAAAGCTAACTTCAGAATAGTAAATACCTACTTTATCAATATAGGAGTATTATTAACTCCTATACTAACTACTATCTAAGGGTATATAGAATAAGTATCCCTTATTAGGTCTAAGCTAGCTAGTTTATTTAATAAATTAATAAAGAGAGACTAGTATATATATATGTATATATTTATATTATATATAGTAATATATAAAAATAAGATAAAGGAGATTAAAAAGCTATATAAGGTTATAATTTAATTTAAGGATTATATTCAAGAGACAATCTATCCTAAGTATTATTAGACCTACTTTATCCTAGAGAACTTAATTACTAAGGGTATTATTTAATTAAGAGCGAAGATAGGAATTAATAAGATCTATTAGCTTAAAGCTACTAGAGAGATATATACTGAAGTCCTCTAACCTCCCTATAAAGGGAAGATTATAATATAAAAAGCGATATTTAAATAGATTATAAAGTATAAAGTAGCTATATTAGAGTTACGAGCTATTAAAGTAGTAGAGGCTAATAATGAGTTAGAATAGTTTAATAATTTTATTTATACTACTTATTAAATACCCCTTATATTATACGTAGTAATATATAAGTTAATTTATAGAAAATATACTAATAATAGAACACTAAAGTTATCTAATCTTATTAAGAGTATATATAGAGAGATCTCTTATATAGTTAATCTAGTAGGCTTTAAGTTATATATTATATAAGAAGGAGCATTTAGACTAATAATAAATAATATCCCTATCTATATATTAAAACCCTTTTAGCTATAAAGCAATTTAAGAAAGAGATAAACTAATACAGAGTCTAATAACTAAGAAGATAAGTAGAAGAAAGGACTTAATAAGTATAGAGCGTGCTCTATATCCTATTACTCCTTATTAAAATATTAGTATATCTTCATTAATAAGGCGCTAGATTATTAGACCTTAAATAAAGCTATTATTAGGTTAGTAAAGGAAAGATATGAAGGGGAATTAATAGATAAGATTAACTATTTAAAAATCTTTATAAAGGACTAATAACTCTTAATAAGGTACTAAGGAAGGACTAGACCTAAGGAAGTAGTATTTTTAATAGCTTATAACTATAAGCTATCTAAATTAGTATTACTAGATTTAGGATCAATAGTTTATATTCTAAATACCCTTAAGTAGTTTAAAACCCTCTATAAAGCTTATAATGAAGATTTTATTCTCGCGGGATCTAAGCTAATACTTATTAAAGGATACAGATCTATAGTTATGAATATAATTAGATTATGAGGGTATTAAGCTACCCTCTACCTTAATAATATTATATATTATAGTATAATAGTAAGTAATCCTATATCCTATAGACGCTTAAAGAAGAAGGGGATATATTAGGATAATAGACTAAATTAGTAATACCTCTAACGACGTAATAGGACTTATATAGCAAAGGTCCTAAATATCTATAATTAATACGTTCTTAAGTATATACTAACGAAGACCTAAGTAGCGTTTTATAATAATATCGTGCTAACTCCTTTATAATATAATATATATACTATATTAATAAGAAGAAAACCTTGAAAACGGAGTTATAGTAACTAGTACTTATAACTTAGCTACGCTAGAGAGGCTACTATATATTAATTAGAGGTAGTAATATATAGAGCGAGGGTAAAAGGCGTGATACCTATTATAATAATAGATTATAATACTTATAAGCTAGAGAAGATAATATATTAAGTCTATTAAACGCTAAGAGAGAGCGTTACTACTTTAATACTAAGAAGATAAATAGCCCTAGACTTTTACCTATTTACATAAGGTATAGAGGTTTTAGAACCCTATTACTATTTATAAATAGACTATTAGGTTATACCTAGGATTACTACCTTAAGGATTAATTAATAAGAACCTTAATAAAGGTATTTACTTAGTTTATTAACTCTCTTAAGAGAGAACTTAGTATAATAATAAGGTCTTAAAATACCTGGAACTCAAGGATCTTATCTAGATACTTAGTATTTAAATTAAGCTATTTATATAAAATACCTAGGCTTAAAATAGTAAAGGAGAGTGTAAGGGATTAGAATTACAGCGCCGAGCCGGCGCCGAACTAGCGCTAGCCTCTGCTGAGGTTTAACTGCATTAGTTAGCTAAGCCCTAAAAAGGGGCGCTATATATATAAGTAGCTAGAAGGGCTAACTTGCCTTCTTAATAATAATTAACCACTCTATTACTACTACTCCTTCCTTCCCTAGCCTAGCCTTTTAGGCTATAACCTCATAATTAGGTAAGCTCTATTTAATTAATAGGTAGCTAGCTCTAGAATAAGTAGTAATATAAGATTAAGCTACTAAGATATTACTAGCGCCTCTACGCCTAATAAGTTAAGTGAAAACTTTGCTTCTAAAACTACTCTAGCTATTATAAGCCCTAATATAATCCTCTTAGCTAAACGTATTATAACTATTTAGCGCTAAGCTAATTAGAACGACGCGCTTATTTAAGCTCTATTTGCATGCCCTATGCTACTCTCTAAGACCTCTAAGACCTAGGCTTATAAATATAAATTCCCTCTAGTATATACTTATAGAACCCTTGCTAAAGATAGTATACTAGCTTAAGTTTATAATTAGCTAATAGTAATAGAAGATAGTAATACCCTCTAGCCTAGAGCTTCTAAGCTATAGAAGATCTATTTAGTACTTATAAGAGTAACTACTAAGCTATAAATATAGTAATAGCACTATTAGGCTAGCCTTACTAACCTAATATAAGCTAACTTCTCTATATTTATTTACTAAGAATATATTAATACTAGGCTCTAAGAGCGCTAGCTATATAGCCTTTTTAATAGCCTTTAGCAAGAACCTAACTAATAGCCTCTCTACTTCTTCGCTAAGTAATTAGCAATCTACTAAGCCCTTAGGACCCTAGACTTTAAAGAGTCTTAATGTCACAAACGGTGCGGTGCACAGTGAGAGAGTCAGTATAGATAGGTGTAACCAAGGTTGAACATTCTTCTCTAGCCCTCTAACCTACTACGTGAGGGTGCTTGAGGGCTGGGGGGCTTATCTAGGGGGCCACCCGGTGCCCCCCATATCCCCAGACTTCTACGGACTTCCCCAGGACAGCCCGATAAGCCCTTTTCCCTGCGATATTATCCTGGCTCGTGACACTTAAGCCTAAGCCCTTACTTTTTACTTCTAGCTTTTACCCTAGCTTTAGCAGGGCCTTAAATACTAGAAGTTTAATATATAGTAGCTATATACTATAGCTATTGCTATAGAGTAGCTATAAGATATATACCTAGAGTATTATAGCTATAAAGAACTCATAGAGCCCTTAGTACTACTAGCGCGAGTAGCTATTACTAAGCTAGCTCTAAAGAGGGCTCGTTTTAATCGCAGCAGCCCTGATGCCCTGAGTAACGCTTACCTAAAGTATAGCAAGCTAGGCTATTATAAGGCTAACTACTAGGCTAATCTATAATATAAAGAGTATTATAAGAAGGGCTACCCTACTAATTAGTACTATAGCTATTAGTAGGTCGCTAGGCCCTTAGCAGGCTTAGGCAGTCCCTATATAAGTATTAAAGCTATATAGGTATTATACTTAATACTAATTATATTACTAATAAGTGAGATTATAAGTATACCTGCTATAAGAAGTATTTAGATTAGGAAGGATAGCGTTTTTAAGCTATATTTATTAGAAGATAAATGAACTACTACTACTAAGCCCTCAGGGATTAGTAGGCAAAGCCTACTAGTATATAAGTAAAAGAGCTAAAGCTAGGTAGAAGCTAATAATAAATAGGTATAAGACCTGAGGCTATATAGAAGCTAGCCTAGCCTGCTAGTGCGTAGGTAAAAGATCTAAAGCTATGCAGAAGATAATAATAGAGCTACTAAGTGCCTAGGGAGCCTCTAGCGAAGCTATAGTAACTAGGTAAAAGACCTAAAAGCTTAGAAATAACAATTATAGGCGCTATAGAGGGTTTAAATCCCTGCGCAAGTAGGAGTTTTATATATTAATAGACTTAGAGACTAAGCCCTCTAGAGGGGGGGTAATTATAAGAGATTAGGATTATAGCACTAAGCTAGTGCTAAACTAGTACTAGCCTCTGCTAAGGTTTAACTATATTAGTTAGCTAAGCCCTAAAAAGGGGCGCTATATATATAAGTAGCTAGAAGGGCTAACTTGCCTTCTTAATAACAATTAACCCCTATATTACTACTACTCCTTCCTTCCCTGGCCTGGCCTTTTAGGCTATAACCTCACAGAGAGAGGATTACTACATTTATAAATATAAAGGCTAGATATTTTTATAGATTATGAAAACTACTATTATACCTATAGCTAGAGATCTATATAATAGCGATATATACTTATAACTATACTCTATTATAAATAAGGGGCTAGAAGATACTACATAAGCTCCTATATAGACCTATGAAGAGTAACGCTGCTATATTAGATATTTCCTATCTTCGCTAGTATAGCTATAAAGTCTTTCTAATAACTAGATAAGCCTAGTTATATAAGAACTAACTCTAGTGCTTTAACCCTAGGGCTTAGATCAGATACCTTATAGGCTATACTTCCTCTAACTTATATTAAATATAATACCTAGCTAAGCGAGAAGTTATTACTATATAAGACGTTAAATTTAATAAAACCTAAAAATTTAATAGTAGTATTAGTAAATAGAAGGATAACTTATAAGAAATAAACTAGGAAGATATTAGAAACTACTATAATAATATTATTAAATTAATAAAGCTCTAATAGGCGCTATAACTAGATAATACTAAGGATAATAAAGAAGCCGAATAGTTACTATTAAAGAAATAAATAGATATAAATAAGGTTAATATACCTACTAAGCCCTAGCTAAGTTAAGATAAGTTTAAATAGTCCTAAGCTAAGTTCTAGCTTATTACTCTACCTTAATCTCCTCCCTTATTATTCTTCCTAGTAATAAAAGATCTCGAGGTCAAGAGATATAGGGCTAGTATTACTAAATCTAAGAAGTTTAAAATAACCTTAAGAACCTCTTATAAGGTAGTATTTCTAGCTAGTATAAAGCTAAGTAAAACTTAATAATAAGATAACCTCTATACCTATTTATAATTAGCTAACCTAGTACTAATAAGGATTATAGCTAGGTATTAAGCTATAAAGATAAGAGCCTCTTACTTAGTTTAAAAGTATTAAATGATTCCGCTATAGATAGGTCAAAGAGGTTTCTATTAGGAACCTGCTAGAGGGATCTATTATTATTACCCTTATCTTATAGCTAATTAGCTAGTTACTTACTAGGGGATAAGTTTAGAGAAGCTAGAATATTATATTTAAATAGTTATAAGTAGTTTGAATTATAAATTAAGATACCTAGCATAATAATATAAGGGTATAACGTCCTTAGTTATTACTAGGTATATACTTATAAACTAGGTAAGTATAGAAAGCTAGTTAAAATTAAAGCAAGGCTTATTATAAGAGGAGATTAATAGCCTTATAATCTAAGGGATATATATATTATAACTCTAGCGGGGATATAATTTAGGACCCTAATTATAATTATAAATCGATTTAATATAAACCTCCTATAGTATAATATAGTTGATACCTTTATCTATACTAATCTTAATAAAGAAGTCTATATAGAGACAGAGCTAGGGTATTATAGGAATAGCTATATTCTAAAACTACTTAAGGCCCTCTATAGATTTTACCAATTACTATTATTATAGTAATAATACCTAGAAATAGGTCTTATAGTATATATATTTAAGCGAGTAGCTAGTAAAAACTACTACTAGTGTAATAATAAGATCCTATTCTTCTTCTATATTAATAACTACGTATTTATATACCCCCTATCTAAGGAATTAAGGGCTAGATTACTAATCCATAAACTTTTCTTAGGTTACGTGATCGTAATCGATAGCTTTAGAGGGTAAATAATAAGTATAAATAGCTTCGTATTAAAGTCTCTACCTTCTAAGTAAGAGAGAGAGAGAGTATTCTAGAGGGATAGGCTAGTTACTTGTACTTAAGCCTTAGTTTCTAGAGCCTTCTATGGTTATATAAGCTGCTTATTAAGCTGTCCCACTTATTTCCTTATATAGGTATTTTATTAGGTAAGAGTATAACCTTAACTTATATAAGGTTTAACCTTATTCTAGGTAGTAAAATCTTATTAGATTCTATAGCTTTCTAGAGGTTTCTTCTTATAGTATTACAGTACTAATAATACTATAATATACTGTATTACGTAATTGACCACTATTATATACCTCCTATATTATTATTATAAAACTAGATAATCTCTTATATAATCTCTTATAACTTTAATTATAATACTACCTTAAAGGGGTAAGGACATTTAGTAGTTTCTAGGAATTAAAGTTATATAAGACTAACCTAACTATAAGCTATAGCTATTGTAGTTATCCTTCTTTAAGAAACTATTAAAACCACTTGATAATAAGCCTATAATAGATTATAAGACCCTAATAATATAAGATAAACTCCTCTTTTATAATAGAGAAGTAATAAAAGGTAAGATTATAAGGTATTAGTAGAAAGTAGGATCCCTCCTATATACTATAGTAATAACTAGACCTAATATCTTATTTATAATTAGTAGACTTACTAGATTTAATTGAAACCCTAGGCCTATTACTATATAATAGTAAACTACGTTATATAATACCTTATATATATAAAGGGATTATACCTAGAATATAGAGTCCCCGAGGGCTTAACTAAAGGCCTTAAAGTAGTATTAGATATAAGTTTCGCTAATAATACCCTAGATAGAAAGGGCTTATAATTATCTACCATAAAGTTATTTAGAGGGATAATCTTATAGAGGGTAAATAAGTAGAGTATAGTTATAATATTAACTATAGAAGTAGAGCTTCTAGCCCTCTTATAAGTAGTAAAAGAGGGACTATTTATAAGCTAGCTAATTATAGCCCTATAAGTCTCTCTCTTAAATAATAAACCTCCTATATTTATAAGTATAACTATTAATACTACGCTAAAAGTTATAATCTCGTATAATAACCTATAAACTATAGGCCTCGTTATAAAGGAAATAATTTAGCTATAAATAAGGCTCTACTATATCGATATCTATAACTATTAGCTATAATAAGAGGTTAACGAGGGATATACTAAGGTTATTTATACCCCTTTAGTAAAACTAATAGTAGATAGCCTTACTAAAGCCATCTTATAATAGTCTTATAAGGGGTTTATTATATAATTAGGCCTTATTAATAAGTTATACCTAATTATAGAGACCTAGAAGAGGGAGGAGTAATAAGAGGCTACTAGTAGCGTTAAGCCTAGAGTAGGGTAAATCTAATACTTATAACTAAAGGGGCGCCTTATTAATACTAATAACTATTAAACTAACTTACTAAATATTATAATAACTATAACCTTATACCTTTCCCTATTAATATAATAACTCTAACTAAATAGCATTTAGGTAATTAGTAGTAATTCTTCTAATATATAATATACGCTTTAAAGCTATAGCCTAGGAGAAACGCCCTATGTTTAAAGCATAGTTAGCTTACTTACCTAGTTAATAAGATTAGAGTTCTTACTAGGAAACTATACCTAATAGTTCAATACTATACTAAGTTATTACTAGTATAAAAGGTAAGAGATTATATAGCTAATTAAGCCCTCTAAACATAAATAACTCTAATCCTCTTTACTTTCTTATAATATATAATAACCCCACCTCTAAGCTAGTAAAGTCCCTCTAAAAGGTAGTAGTAATACCGCCTCGTTATTAATACGAATACCTTATTAAAATACCTTATAAGAGGTAGGGAAGAATAGAGAATATTATAATACCTATATATTAATAATTTAGATCCTCTCTATAGTACTATAACGATGGATTAACCTAGCTATTAATTATAAAAGAGGTGATATCTAACTTCTTAAAAGCCTCTCCTCTTTAGTAATTTAACTCTCTTAAGACCTCCTTAATACTATAAGGTCTTAGGTAAAGAAGCTTATAATATAAGGGAATAAGGGATAAAGGGAAGGGCTAGTAATATCTTAAGCTATTTAACTATTATTTAAGTAATCTTATAATATAATAAGGATAATAATAGAGGATAATTGCGAGGGGATAATCCCTGAAATATTATAAGTACCTTTAATTATACGCTTATAAGTATTATTATAAAGGATATTAGAACTAACCTCCTAGATTACCTATTAATTAATAAACTTAAGGATAAAAAGAAATAATATAAGGGATTACTATAGGTAATATTAGGGGCTTATATATATAGGCGTATAAGAGCGTTTAAGATAATTAAATAACGTATTAAGCGAAGTATTAAATAACTTTGAATATACTAGATTTAAGTAATTTAGTATTAATTAGAGAAGTTAGCTAGTTCTACTATATTATACTAAAGCTAAAGGTGTATATTAAATTAGCTCCCTAGGCGCGCGTAATAAGGGCGTAATATATATATATATATAAAAGTAGTGTAAAATCTAGCTAAATCAGGCGATATCTTTATTAGCTAGTTTTAGGTATAAATTCTACACATACTTATATATAGAGGTTTTAATATAGTTATATATTAATTTTTAGTTACTTTTATACCCTATACTAGATAATTCGATATATAGGACACGCATTAGGGCGCGCGCGCGCGCTATCCTTAATACTTAAGTATAGCTAAGTAATAAGTAGTTCGCTTATTATTATATACCTTTTATAGCTTTAGCTCAATTAGTAGCGCCTCTACTTACGCGCTTGCGCGCGCCTATATATACTAAAGGCTAAGATACTATTAGCTATAGCACTACGCCTAGTGAGGCCCGCTCTTTATATAAGTAAGAATATATAAGGTGCCTATATTATTTTCTTTAACTAGTAGAGGGTATAGGTTAAAGTACCTATGTAGTATTTCCTAAGTTATACCTATAAACTAGGTGAATTTATTATAGTCTTTTTATAAAGGGGCTATAGCGTAACTACGAACTTAATAAATAGAGGCTTAACTTAATAATACGTTTTAAGCTTATATCTATATTACTATAAATAAAACAACCGATTATACTTACTATAGAGGTTTAGAGATATAGAGGGTTATTTTATTTATAGAGATTAAGCTAGTATTTAAAAATGTATAAGATAGCTTTTATAAGGAGTTTAATAACTAATAATGTATTTTTAATACCTTTATAGAACCTATTTACTTATAAGAGTATAATAAGTTTACTATTTCATTAAGTTCTGCTTAAACTTTAGATCCTACATTCTATTACGTATTAAAATAAGTAATTATTATGTTAAAGAATATTTAATAAATAGCTAAAGTTACTTCTACTAATTAGTTAATATCATATAATATATAATTAGGGATTATGAGTTAAGCTTCTATAATACTTATATATATAATAGGGTATTAATATTATAAAAATACTTTAGGCTAAGGTTAGAATACCTTAGCGAACTCTATATAATACTTTTATTAAAAGCCTTTAGTTTAATAATAAAGGAGTATTAACCTATAAAACGGTCTCTACTTATTAATAGAAACCAATAATTAATACCTCTTAGAGATTTTACTTATACTTATTCTACCTTAATATAATATAATATTCTATATTACTATAAGATCTTTAGGAAGCTTATCAAGAGAATGGCTTTTATAAAGTAGGAGGTATATCCTTATTAGTAGCTTTAGGAGTCTGCCTCTTAAGACTTATATTATTATATTTTAAACTCTAGAATAACTATAGCTCTATTAGCTAGCTTTAAGATAATACTTAATTAGCTCTAGCTTAGCTGATAATATTTAGAACTATATCTAACTAAAATAAAAATTGATTGATATTAATTGAGAAATATAAATATCCTCCTGATAGCTAGAATAAGTTAATACTTATAAGTCTTATATAAGAATTACTATAGTGTTAGCTCTCTACTTCTTTATAGTAATAAATAAGAAACTAATTAAGTATCCTAGGGGTAAATAGATTAATAAAAGAGTAAACTAATAAGAGGTAGTTATAATTAAGTATTTAGTAAAAGATAAGTTAATAGGAAATATTGAGTAGCAATTAGGAAAATAAGAGAGTTTAGGTTTAGTTTTACTTACATAAAAGAGTTTAATCTAAGATTTATAACCATTTATAATAGCTTTATAAATCTTAATAAATAAGAACTATAAAAGATAATAAGGGAATAAAAGTTCTAGGAGGTAGAGCTTACTACGTTTATTTTAAAGTACTTGTAGGGAAATAAATTATTTAATTAATAGGATAGCTAGGATCTTATACCTAGCCAAGGACTATACCTAGGTATTTGAACGTTATACCTATATATTAATTGCTATATTGAATTAAAGAACTAAAGAAAGTTATTATTTATAATATATTATTTATAATATATTATTAAATAATGTATTAATCATAATGAAGGAACTAAAATAAAGATAGCTTTATTCACGGGGGGATTTAATTAATAGATTAAATTAAGATTACAGAAATAAGTAACTAAAGAAGTCTAAAGGGGTCTAAATATAAAAATAAAATACTAAATGATCTCTATATAACCTCCTAAGCCCCTTTAAGTATAAGGGGCTAGAGAAGAAAATTTAAGTTAGGTTATACCTAATCTTCTAATTCCTTTACTCTTTACCTATGTATAATATAACGACGGATATATATATATATACGTATATATATTTAGGTTACTATAATTAATATAAACCTCTTGCGTTAAGAAGGAATAGTGGACTACTAGCTTCATCCGTCGAGTGGATATGAAATTAGATTTAGTGGATATAAAGCGAGTGGCATCGCATGAACCATTTCATGGAGGTACAGACGGGCGTTCGCGGGCTTCTCGGCATCCTTAATTACGTATTAATCGTGGAGAGAGAAGGCGACTAGAAGAGATACTATCGTCCAGGGTTAATTTTCAGACCTTTTTAGGCTCTTGTCTAATTGCTAATAATACAAAGAAACCGAGATGTCTTTTCTAGCAATGAGAGATAATACTAAGCTGTCTTTACTGGGACAATAGAACCGAGAAAATGGGGCCACCTTGGACGATGAAGTTCCTTACTTATATCTAAGTGTCCCCGGTCCCGTCCCCCGTGCTTTTATTTCAAGAGGAGCTGTGGCGGCCGTCTGTGATGCTCAGACTTTTATCTCCGATGTAGAAAATTGAAGAAAGCAATGAGAAACTTGCAAAGATTTCCCTCTTGAGAGTGGCTTTTCCGCAAGCTCACCACCATGACCACCACATCATTATGCTGAAGCAATCAGACAGCCCCTATCTATTATAGTAAATATGAGATATTGGGAACAGCCGTCACACCAACCGTCACAATTCTCATAGCACGCGAACGGCAAATGAGATATTATTTGTCTCATGCGTGCCACGGATCTCACCTAACTCCGTCGCCAAGACACGGCACAGACGATAACCCAAACTCATAACGAATCCTCACACGACCGACAGACAGAGTCCTCAGCTTGGGTGATCTGCAAGTGAAAAATCACTAAAAACTATCTATTCCTTCGTCTTCTTCTAAAATCAGATGCAATACCTACCCCCCGGCCCTCAGTCCTCTGAGGATATGACGGGCTGGGCCGGTCTGGGTATACTCGACCTAAGCCTAGTACAGTCCGCACCCCCGCAAATAGATGACCCTCAAATGCGATATCACCCTCTAAATGCAGACAGATATCGTGCCTATATTATTTTATATAGGAAAAGTACTTTAAAATATATATTTATATAATATATATCTTCCTATTTTATTCAGTATGAGGGTGCAGGGCAGGGGAATTTAGTTATATTATAGGGCTAAAGTAAGGGGTTACGAGGGGTATTCTGCCGCTTCCTACTGCGCGCCCGCCCTCCTACTACGCGCCTGCCCCCCTACTACGCGCCTGCCCTCCTGCCCTCCTACTGCGCGCCCGCCCTACTACTGCGCGCCTGCCCCCCTACTACGCGCCTGCCCTCCTGCCCTCCTACTGCTCGCCTGCTTATTATTATAATAGTTTCTTAGAACTTTTTCATATTAATATAATTATAAGGATTAGAATTATATATATATATTTAGATTTAATTTTTAAGTAGTATAGTAAGTATAACTATAAATTATAGCTATATTCTAAAATATACAGTTTTCCCTCAAAATGTATAGGGGTAGGCTGCCCGAGTCTAATGCATTTACAGTGGTGCGGACTGTAATCGCTATTTGCAACCGATCTTAACGGACTAATCTCTTCTCCCTATACCCTAAAAAGTCTTAGCACTATAGAATATTGCGATTATATAAGTCTTAATATACCTTACCTCCCCTCCTTGACTATAGCTATCCGTCTTTTAGCTCCTTTTAGGTCCTAGTATAGATAACTATAATATAGAAGAAGCTTAATATTAGGGATCTCGGACTAAGACGGGAGATAGCTATATGAGGTATAGCTATTAATCGTCGCATTCTCTAGTCTAAAGATTTAAATGTCCAGCTCATGGGTTGAGTTTGGGATTGCAAACGCGGTGTATGCAGCAGATGTTTGGGTGTGAGATGAGGCGTGGATGGAGGCTAGCCCAGGCGTTTTTGCTATTCCCTTAGGCTTCCTCTCATAAGGGCGTCTCTTCTTGGAGACTGAGAATAGCAGCTTGCTTGGACTAATAGCTCTAATCTAGGATGCGGTAGCGGAAATCTCTCTTGGGGTTGGGGGCCGCCAGCGATACCTCAATTGAGTCGAAAGTCTGTGAGGATGGAGGCGAAAAGGTGGCCAGGGGGCAGCGGGGGAGAGAAGAAGTCGGGCAGGGCGTATGCTGCATGATTGTTCAGGCTTTTTTTTTTATCGTCTTGTCCTGTTGCCCCGCCGCGCTTGAAAGCCAGCTGAGGAACTTTTTGAACATATTTGTCGACTTCAAAAACAAAACCAATAAATAAAATCAATATCGACAAACATCCCGAAGTTGCCGTGGTTTCATAACGTGACCCAGCTGCGAAACGTCGCACATTCTTATTGGAATATTGACAGAGTAGGAAAAGTGGGGCAGTGTGCCCGTATATGGGCACATTGTCCCACTTTTATCCTAGCGCTCGGGCTTCTAGTTAGGTCCTGCCTTCACCCCGTGTTAGTTCTGGGAAGTTTCTTCTTGACACGTGGACTCAACAAGCTATACCTACACAAGGATTAAAAACGTTAGCGTCGTCCTATGCTAACTACTCTAGGTATAATATTCAAAGTCCCCTTCACTTACCTAATAACTAGTATTTACATAGATATCATATAGCAAAATTCTCCAGGCTACGGGCGTTATAGAGATATCCCTTCCGCCTAATATTTTAAAGTAGGAACATGCTCCAAAAAAAATCAGCCATTCGGAATTTATGCGGTTATGTTATGGGCCAAAGTAATACGCTAACGTTTTTAATCCTTATGGAGGTATAGCTAGGGCGCTTGAGGTGTCCCGTCCTGTGCCGTAGACCTGTACAGCTCGACTCGATACATTTCGCCGAGATGCAGCGGAGTGCTCCCGTATTATGTTAATCGGTAACCACGGAGTAAGTAGTAGGCTGAAGAGCCTAACCTACCTGACGTAAGCTAGGGGCCGGATGTGCTACCATGTGGTCCGGCACCTTCTAGATACGTGCCTTCAGCCGTCACTAAGGTACCCAGGCTATTCCCCTCCTTTACGTCTGGGACCCGTGAACTCCACGTAATGCTTCAAGTGTTCAAGTTCGGCTTTGGGACGACGACAGCACTGGAAAACTGGATAGTCATCCGACCTTCCCAAGACAGTGGAGAAAACTTGTCTGAACAGCATTTACCTTCGTACTTAGCGCCCTCGCAGGAGAGGTCTCCAAGGGCACGTCTGGGAGAGCTGAGCCACCTAGTGCACCAAGGTAGGAATACGTCTAATAATCAGCCTAAGTCGGGAACTAAGCAGACGCAACGGGGCATTTCTAGTTTTCAGGGCGGAATTTACCCACGCACCCTTTCGAACATAATTCCGGATGTATGATTCGCCTTCAATCCCCAGGTAAGCATGGGACGGGATGCGCAACCCTACGGTTCAAGCGCCCCTCGCCAGTGCCGTGCGTGAGGACGCTGGGCATAATGGTGAAGACTTCCGTGCTTGTGGCGTCGTGGAAGCTGTTCGATGAGGGCAGCCGCCGACACCTACCCCTCTCTAGTAAGCTTTGGGGAGTAGGTAGAAAGCGAAGACTCTAGACCACTCAGGCACAGTGATAGCCAGCGCGCCGTCGTGGAGGGAATTGGCGGCTAGGCGGACCGATTCCCTGATCTTCAGAGTATCGAGGCATACTCTCCGTCTCAGAAAGCCCCGCCAGCCGTAGGCCCCGCCAGCCATAGGCGGTAGTATGCTAAGATAGGCTTTGCTACTCTGCAGGTGGCCCCTGGCTTTGCTAACATAAGAGCAGGAGGGTGGACGGGCTTGCTTTTCTTAGTGGTGCTATCTCTGTTATTACTATTACGACCGCAAACAACGCCGTATCGCAATAGGCGGGCTACGCGCAGCGTAATATTAGGCCGCATACGGGTTAGAGGCGTTACGCATAATACGAGGGCTTAATAGCATATAGAAGCATATAATAGGAGCGAGGGTTATATTATAATTAGGTATAAGGATAGCTTCGCTTATATAACTATAAATAATATACTTATTTAACCCTAGTTTCTAACCCCTAACTATATATAGGATCCTTATTAGTATATAATAGTATAACTAATATAACTTTATAAATCTGAATTACTTATTATACTAGTTATTAGAATAGCGAAACTACTAGTATATAGTTATCTAATATAATACGCATGCTATATAGATTTAATATATTTCTAAGAAGCTTATAGAGTGACTTATAGTTATAATAACTATGCTATAAAATAAAGAGATAATAAGGCCTTAAGATAAAGCTATTATAAATCTTTAGTATAAGATTATAGGGCTATAGTTAGCTTAGTAAAAGAAGCTTAAGGAGAATAAGACTCTTTAGTAATAATTATAAGAAGCGCTTAGGATAACCCTAGCGCTACCTAAGGTTAGTAATAATAATAGAGATACTTTATTTCTAATAGTATTACTACTAATAAGTACCCTAATAAGCCTAGCCTATTTATACTTTAGAGTATAGGAAGCGCTAAGCTAATTAGGTATTATAATAATAAACGCCCTACTAGTTACTAGGGCGCTTATTATTATACCTAAGCAAGGTCTAGACTACTTAAAGGACTTTTAAATAAAGTTCCTAAAGGATTATTACTTAAAGGGATTTATAAATTAGATTATATAGTTAATATAAATTTAAATAGCGCTTATAATATATAGGGTTAGTCTTAAGGATAACTTAACTTATATAGAGGATCTCTATATAGTAGCTAAGATATATAATAATCTTATAGAAGGATTACTATTACTTATAGCATATATTTAAAGTAGCTCTAAGATATAGGAGACTCTTTTATAGATATATACTAGTATTAGTATTATACTACGAGGTTAATTATAGGACTAGTAAATATATACTAAAGCTTATAAAGAGCGATCTAATAGTATCTATATTTAAGTTTAATAAATTATGATATAGATATTAATAAGTAGGTAGTATTATCTCTAATAAAGACGCTATTTAAGTATTTATTTAAGGAGTAGAGAACTAATACTATAACTAAGCCGTATACTAATAATTAAAGTACTATAAAAGCGCTATTAGATTACTTAAAGCGCTTATAGTAGATCTATAGGATAAAGCATATATAACTAATAATGATAAAAGCTATACTTGTAACCTAAGTAGATAAGATATCTAAAGGGGATAAGAAGATAGAGCCTAAGAAGGACTAGCGAAGCTATAGTTATTTTAGTTATAAGCGCGCTAATACTATATAATATTATTACCCTAATTATAGCCCTAAGGATAAGGAATTATTAATATTACTAAATAGTAATACTAAGATAGATATACCTAAGAAGGAGTCTATAAAAAAGGGCTAGAAGGTACTAGAGTAAGTCTAATACGCCTTTATAGACTTAAATAACTTCTACGTAGCTTAGAACGACCTTATAGGATACCTAGCGCGAGTAGAAGAACTTATAGAGATTAGATAAGAGGAGATTATTCTAAGGATAATTTAGTATAATAATAGCGCTTAGTTATAGGATATAAGTATAAATATATATATAATTAATAATATATCATAGTATAATAATAACGAGTATACGCTATTAATAACTCTCTATGTATACGCGATTTATATAGGAGGAGGTAATATCTATCCTAAGTATATAGGTATGGTTACCCTATACTTTAATAATAGGGAATGAATATAGCTATAAGACGTTTTTTATATACTAACCTTTCTAATTAATATATACAATAGTAAAAGACTATACCTTAGCGGAGGTTACCTTAATAAGAACTAACTAATAGGTATTAATAAGTAAGTATTTATAACGCTTAATATTTAGTAGTAAGGTTTTAACCTTAATATTACCTATAAGTAAGACTTAAGTATATAGGCTATATATACTATATAATAGAGGACTAAATCCAAGCTTTAGTATTATAAGCTAGGGTACCTAGGCTTTAGAAAGATAAAGAAGATTATTAAGATAATAAAGGGGTATATAATGACCCCTAAGTTAGTATTCCTATAGCTATATAAAACGTATAATCTCTCGAAGAGTCTATAATACTTTCTATATATACCTAAGCGCTATATAAAAAGGGTAAGAGACGTTCTCTATATAGATATTAGAGAGGTAAAGCTAATAAAGTACTTTAAATACTTTCTACTAGTTATAAATAATAAGATATACTTCTAAGTAATTATCTTTATAAATATAAAGGATAAGCTAGATTAATTATAAATATACCTCTAAGGATAGAAGAATACCTTTAGTATAATAATAAAGGTTATCTATATACATAATATAGGGGAGTTTATAGTAACTTACCTTAGAGCTATATTGTAGGATAATAGGATAAAGATAGAGTCTTTATTACTATATATATATATAAATAGAATGGTATTATAGAGCATATGAATTAGATTATACTAAATAAGGTGCGCGCTTTAAGTATTAATCTCAAGGTCTTAGTAGAACTATAGCTATTTCTACTTATGATAGTAGTCTATTATTAACTACTCTTTTATTATAATAATACTAGGTAAGACACCTACTAAGGCGCTTTATAATAACTTATTAGCCCTAGGAGGAGACTACGTTCTTAATATAAGTTAGCTAAGGGTTATTGGAAGTATATATTTTACTTATGTTAATCCAGAGGTATAAGTAAAGAGCGCGAAGATCGCTATATAGGCTAAGAAGGGTATCCTTATTAGTTATTATAGAGACTAAGCATATAGGATAAAGGTACTAGAGCGGGATTAGATTATTATCTACTTTAATATTATCTTTTATAAACCTATAATAGAGCTAGTAGAATACTAGTATATATTACTACTAGGTTAGGGCTTATAGTTGTAGCGCTATATATATAGTATTATAGAGTAAATATACATAGTATATCTACGAATTAGAGAGACTAACTCTCTAGAGGAGAAATGGGTAGTATATACTTATACTATAGCTTTTATATAAGACCCCCTTAGAAGCGAATTAGAGATATCCCTATAGCCTTACCTGGATCTAATAACTATTATAGAAGTATAGAATAGACCTATACATAATTAGAAGTTATAGATAGAAGCAGCGTTTAATAAAATATATACCTTAGTTAAGAAGGGAGTTTTATAATTTATTAATAAGGAGGAGGCTCTAAAAGGTCTCTACTTATTAGCTAAGTAGGTATAGAAATATAAGAAGGCCTATAGTATGCTTATAAAGCATAAGGCGCGGATTATAATAAGAGGTTTCCTATAAGTCTCTAGGTATAACTTTACTTAGATATATACCTTAATATTATAAATAGTATTATAGCGGATCCTACTAGCGTATACGCATAGGAAGGAGTATCCTATATAGTAATAGGACTTTATTAGCGCGTACTTAAATAGAGAGCTAGAAGAAGTAGTATATATAATACCTTTCCTACTAATTAAGGAGTTCTTTATAAACCTATAATATACTTAGTTGGTAACTTTATATAGATATAAAGTAGATTAAGAATAGGTTATTAGACTCTACAGGGCTCTATATAGGTTATAATAGGGTAGGAGGTAGTAGTAGAAGAAGTTATAAGAGATCCTCTAGCGAGTAGGATTTATACTACTACGCTCAGATAATATAACTTATTATAATAGGACTCTTAACGTTATAATAGCCATATATATTAATAATATGCTAGTATATCAACTAGAAGTAGCTCTTAGCGCTACTTATAAGTATATAAGTAATAAGATTAAGGTTAATAACTTTAGGGTACCTAATGACTTCCTTAGTATATAACTTACTTTTAAAAAGAAGTATTAGAAAACTATTATTAGTTAAGAGATATATATAATTAATATAGTAAGGGAGTTTAGAGCGAAGGTTAAGTCTATAAATATACCTATTAATATAGAGGCGCTTAATTTTATAGTCCCTAGTAAAGAGGCTATACTAGACCTAGAACTCTAAGCGTAGTACTAGAGAGTACTTAGTAAGGTTAGCTTTAGAGCGCTTATAATATAGCTAGATCTCTCTTTTACTATAGGGCTATAGGCGCAGTTCTCCTATTACCTAAATAATTCATATCAGAAGGGTATAGAGCGCTTAATATGATATATTAGTATAGATTCCTCTCTTATAATAGGTTATAATAATAAATACAGGGATAGAGACCTAAACAAAATGGGGTCTCTATAGCTATATTAATAGTAACTATGCTAGCTATAAGAATATAGCACGTTCAATAATATGTTAGGTATTCTTAATAGCTAATAAGCCTATTTTATAGAGATTCTAATAATAGGTAAGAGTCTCTAAGTTATCTATAGAGGTTAAGTACTATATAGTATTATTTACCGCTTTAGAAGCGCTTTAGATATACAACTTCCTAAGCGAACTTAGCGTAGATCTTAGAGGGCCCCTTTATATATAAGTAAATAATATAGGAGTGATTACACTTATAAAAAGGAAGTTTATATATAACTATATAAAATATATAGGTATAAGATATTACATAAATATTTCATAAAACCCTATATAAAAAAGACCTATAAAATATATTAAGTTCGGAATTACGCCGCAGCCCCTTCGCAAAAAGAGTATAATAAATTCACCTAGTTCGCAGGTATAATTTGGGAAATACTATATAGGCATTTTGACCTATACCCTCTACTAGTTAAGAAAAATAATATAAGAACCCTATATATTCCTACTCAGAAGCAAACCCTGTGAATATTACTATATAAAGTTAGATATATGCTATATCAGGGCTAATTATATTAGAGCTAAACGGGCTACTAAAAGGCTCTTATAGCCTAGAAACGCGCTCGCTAAACCTTCTAGCAAGGCACTATAAAAGCTACCACGCGAGACAACTCCTTAACCCAAAAGTCGACCTTCTAGCAAGGTGCTGCGAACGCTACTACACGAGAGATAACTCCTTCACTACCTATAAAATATATAACAAATAATAATACTTAATAATATACTATATAATGAAGCACAGTATATTACAGTACTAATAATACTAGCTATACTGTGGATACAAAGGTCCAGAAAGTCCTAGAAAGCCTTATCTTTAATATGCTTTCTAGCTAGAACTAAAAGGGTTTAAGCTATAACTTTAACATATAATTAAGCCTAAATAGCCTAAATATATACGTAATATATTTTGTAAGCTATTATATAAGTAATTACGTAATAGAAGCCTCTAGAAGGCTTAAGATAAGTATAAATAATCCTCCTTTCCTCCTAGCTAGCTAGTTACTAGTTCACAAGCCGAACTAATACTTCTTTTAAATACTTCTTTTAATACCTCTATTATATAAGCAATTATTACGTAATATTATTATATAACCTAAGAGGTTATAAGCATAGCTCTAGCTAAGTATACCCTACCTTTTATTATAAGGAATATATTAAAGAAAGAATCTAGGAAAAAATCTGAGACATCCCCGAACAATATCCGAGATATTTCCGAGAAATGTCCGGGCAAGGCTCGAATAATGCCGAGAAATATCCGAAATCCTCGAGATATATCCGAATACTATCCGAGAAATATTCAAGAAACTCTTAATACCTAAGAGATTTACTCTCTATATATAAAGGATTTTTTCCTTAATACTTTAGAAATTTATTCTCTATATAAGAAGGATCTATTTTCCTTAATACCTTAGAGGTCTATTCTCTATATAAAAAGGATTATTCCTTAATACTTTAGAGATTTAATAAGGACCTAATATCCTAGGGATTTATTCCCTAATATCCTAGGGATTTACCCCTTAATAATATCCCAGGGATTTATTCCCTAATTATATCCAAGGGATTTATTCCCTAATAATATCCAAGGGATTTATTCTCTATAATATTGAAAGATCTATATCTTAAGGGTTTATTCCCTATTATACTAGAGATCTATTTACTTTAGAAATATCTTAATATCTTAAGGAATTATTCCTTACTCTCTTAGGAATTTATTTCTTATAATACTAGGGATTTACTTCCTATAATACTATATATCTATTTCACATAAATAATAGGAATCTATTTCCTATAATATTAGAGATTGATTCTCTATAATGAAGATTTCTATCTTTTATAACTATAATAATCTTAAGAGATCTTATCTCTTTAAAATAAAAATGATAATATATAATGATTAATAGAGGAATATATTTCCTTAATAAGAAGAACGATTTAGTTCCCTAATAAAAGGTAGTTCCTTCCTAAATAAAAAGGAGCTTATTTTCTTAATATAAAAAGATTTACCTCTTTAATAAGAAGAAATTTACTTCCTTAAAAAAGGGATTTAAATCCTTAATATACAAGGAATTTATTTCCTTAATATAAAAAAGGGATTCATATTTTCAATATAAAGGACTAATATCCTTACTATAAAGGGATTTATTTCCCTAAATATAAAAGGAAAAGGATTTATATCCTTAATAATAGGAAGGGATTTATATTCTTAATATTAAAAGATTTATATCCTATATCCTTAATAAAAGAAAAAGGGGATTTATATCCTTAATCTTAATAAAAAGGTATTAACTGCCTTTATAAAAAAGGGGATTTATTTCCTTAATGATGATAATAATAATAATAATAATAATAATAATAATAAGCGTATTAGACAATTAAATACGGATAGTAGATTAGAATTTACTAATAAACGTATTAAAACTATATATATTAAAGGTAGTATAATCTATAATATTAGATCGCTATATATATATAAATCTAACGGAATAATAGAGCGTATTATACCTATAATTATTAATAAAGCCAGAGCAATACTATATAATTCAGGTCTACCCTTATCCCTATGGGTTAAAGGAGTTATTCCTTCTATATATCTATATAATAGATCCCCACATAAGGCTCTTAAATATAAGACTCCCTATAAGTTAAAAATAAATAAAAGCCTAATATAAATAATATAAGGGTATAGGGTAGTTTATACTACTATAAAGATTATAATCCGTTATTAAAAAAGCTCGATCCCAGAGCTTTAAAAGGAGCTATTATTAGTTATAGCTCTAACATATATAAGGTCTATAATCTTAATAATAAAAAGGTATAATAATCAAGAGATATTATTATATTAGAAAACACCTTTATGACTCAATATAAAGAGTTACTTATATATATTAAATCCCAAGTTGATAATAATACTACTTATAGTAACAGAGATATAAATAATAATAATACTAAGATGTCTCCTCTATATCCTAGTAATAACTCTTTACCGAATCCAACTATTAAGGCTAGTATCAATCATAATAACAATAATAATACTATAATTTAGGATAATAATAATAATAATATAATAAATAATACTAATAAATATAACCAATAATAATACTAGTAGTAACTAGTTATCTAACATTCGCGCGGATACCTATAAATTATTACCTAGACATTACGCAGGTAGTAATTCGGAGATTACTACTATTAGTAATAATAGTAGAAATAAGTCTAAGTTAATAATATAACGCCCCTCTATAGTAGAAGAAGCTAGAAATAATATAATCAGGTTATATATAAAGAAAGTGCACGTTTTACCTTCAAGACGTCCCAGTCTCAAGGGAATACCTAAACTAAAATAATAATAATAACGCTGAAGCTATCAATATAATAAGGAATAATAATATAAATATAAAACAAAAGGCTTCTTATATATTAGTAGCAATACCTCTTAATAAGCTAACAACCTCTAACCAAGCAGTTAGCTCTCTATATATAGACAATTCGATTTAAGCTATACTCATAGAGATAAAACAACTTAAAGATAATAATACTTAGAATATCATACCTAACCCTAGGGGAGTTATCCCCTAGGGAGCCGCTAGGTATATAAGATAAAACATAATGATAATAATAATAATAGTTATAATATAAAATATAAAGCCCGTTAGGTAGTTCAAGGCTTTAACTAACACATTAGTATAGACTACCTTAAAACTTTCAGTACTACTTATAGGCCTGAAAGCTATAGATTTATATTAATGTTTACTATAAGACATAACTATATATTAAAGCAGTTTGATATTACTACTGCTTTTACTCATATAGATATTAATAAAGATCTATATATAAGACTACCTACTGGTTTCTTATATAAAAATACTAATAAATTAATATATAACTATAATAATAATCCAACGGATAATAGCTTGATTTGTAAGCTAGATAAAGCCTTATATAGCTTAAAACAAAGCCCACGCCTATATTATAAACACTTACGGTTAATACTACTTTAGTATAATTTTAAAGTCTCTCCTTATGATAAAGGAGTATTTATATTAAATAATAATAACTATAAAGATATTCTAGCTTGTTACATTAATGATATACTATTAGCTATTAATAATAATAATACCACTAACTATATATATAATAACTTCTAAAAGCATCTAAGACTTCAATGCTTAAGGGAGCCTAGTATCTTCCTAGGAAATGAAATACTAATAGACCGTATAAATAAATAATTATATATAAGACAACTGGAGTATACTAAGAAACAAACTTAATAAATATAATAAAACTAAAGTCTATTGGGCTTATACCCTTATAGATAATAATCTAAAGTTATATAAGAACGATAACTATGTACATAAGAGGAAATATTAGAATATTAATAAGAAATCGGAGCCCTCCTGTACCTAGCTTTAAAAGCAAGGCTAGATATTACTTTAGCGGTTATAACTTATACCCGTTATAGTAGTAATCCCTCTAAAGAGCACTTTATAGCTCTTAATAGAATATAGGGATATATAAATAAATTCCCTAATTACGGTTTAACTTATAACTATAATAAGGATATATCTAATAATTATGTAATTAGATTTACGGATTCAGACTAGGCACGAGATCTTCATAATCAAAAATCAACCTCAGCATATATATTTACTTGGGGTTTATATAATATTATATCCTATTCTTCTTCTAAATGAAAATAGTAGCCTTATCTAGCTATGAAGCTGAATATATAGCTTTATCTAATGTAGTAAAAGAGGCTCTATATATATATATATATAATAGCTATAACCTTATACTAAATAAGCTAGGCTATAGTAGCCTAGCAAAGCCTAAATTACTTATAGATAATATTTCAGCTCAAACGTTAGCCAAAAATCCTGAATTTTATAGAAAGGTTAAGCATATTAATATAAAATACTATTTTAGTAGAAATCTAGTTATAGAAGAAGAGATTTTCCTCTTTTATATGCAGTCGAGTAATAATATTACGGATATATTAACAAAGCCTTTAGGCAAAATAAAGTTTCATAACCTATTAAAAATAATAGGTAATAATAATATAAATAATAATAATAATAATAGTATAAATAACATAAATAATGATAACTGCATTACAAATCTAAACTATTAGACTGCTATACCTATTATAAACTATTATAAAAAGTCTAGGTTTCCTTTTGTACCTATAAGAGTTAGGGTTTTAGGTTTTTCTACTAGTAACTATTATAAATACTCTAAGAGTTTTCCCTTCATTTTCCCCACTAGGTGTTCAGAGTTTTTATATTAGAGTATATAACTTATAAAAAGAGTGTGATATAACATAATATAACATAAACAATAAGCTATATATAAATAGGTATATACCTTACGGGGGGGTATAAGAATACCGAAGGTATATCTTAATATTTCTATTCTAAGATTATAAACTTTGAATAAACTTTAATAAATAACTATAGTATATATATATATATATATATAATATCTCTCTAATAACACTTTAATAACTATAAAACATAAAATAATAATCATAACAATATTTCCTTCAGGGAATAAATACTTCGAAATTCTATATAAATTCTAATAATATTAATAACCTTATATATATATTTATAATCCTTATATTTATAGCTATAAATACATAAAAAATAGTGCACGGGCCACTTAGTGATCTGAGCACGATTCTGCTGAATAAGCTTAATAATTAGCTATTTAGTAGCCATATTTTAGAATATCTTACCCCTTACTTATCGAGGGTAGGATTTGTAACTTAGAAATAATATCAATAATATTAACGATTCCTCAATTAATTAATTCCATCAAAAATGCCTCCTTATGCTTAAATTTATTGGCTTTTATCACAATCAAAACCAGCCTATAAATATCTATTATTCAGGCTGCTTTAGCGTTCCTTTTGCTACCTATATACCTATTCTTATAGTTACTATTAACTAAATAAATACATATATATAAGGTTAATATACCTACTAAGCCCTAGCTAAGTTAAGATAAGTTTAAATACTCCTAAGCTAAGTTCTAGCTTATTACTCTACCTTGATCTCCTCTCTTATTATTCTTCTAAGTAATAGAGGATCTTAAGGTAAAAGGGCATAGGGCTAATACTAATACTACTAAATCCGAGAAGTTTAGAATAACCTTAGGGACCTCCTATAAAGTAGTATTCCTAGCTAATATAAAGCTAAGTAAAACTTAGTAGTAAAATAACCTCTATACCTACTTATAGTCTAACTAACCTAGTATTAATAAGGAGTATAGCTAGGTATTAAGCTATAAAGCTAGGGGCCCCCTACTTAGTTTAAAAGTAATAAATAATTCTGCTATAGATAGCTTAAAGAGGTTCCTATTAGGAACCTGCTAGAGGATCATTATTACCCTTGTCTTATAGCTAATTAGCTAGTTACTTATTAGGGGATAAGTTTAAAGAAGCTAAAATATTATATTTAAATAGTTATAAGTAATCTAAATTATAAATTAAGGTACCTAGTATAATAGTATAAGGGTATAAAGTCCTTAGTTATTACTAGGTATATACTTATAAACTAAATATATATAGAAAGCTACTTAAAGTTTAAATGAGACTTATTATAAGGGGAGATTAATAGCCTCATGATCTAAGAGATATATATATTATAACCTTAGTAGGGATATCTTTTAGGACTCTAATTATAATTATAAATCGATTTAATATAATCCTCTTATAGTATAATATAGTTAACGCCTTTATTTATGTTAATCTTAATAAAGAAGTCTATATAGAGATAGCGCTAGGGTATTGTAAGAATAGCTATATTTTAAAACTACTCAAAGCTCTCTATAGACTTTACTGATTATTATTACTATAGTAATAATACTTAGAAATAGGGCTTATAGTATATAGGTTTAAGCGAGTAGCTAGTAAAAACTACTACTAGCGTAATAATAAGATCCTATTCTTATCCTATATTAATAACTATATATTCGTATACCTACTATTTAAAGAATCAAGGGCTAGACTACTAATCTATAAACTATAACTATAATATTACCTTAAAAGAAGTATAGATATTTAGTAGTTTCTAGGGGTCGAAGTTATATAAGACTAACCCAACTATAAGCTATAATTATTATAGTTATTTTTCTTCAAGAAACTATTAAAACTCCTTAATAATAAGCCTATAAGAGATCACGAGACCCTAATAGCATAACATAAACTCCTACCTTATAATAGAGAAGTAATAAAGAATAAGATTATAAAGTATTAATAGAAAGTAGGGTCCCTCCTATATGCTATAGTAATAACTAGACCTAATATCTTATTTATAGTTAGTAGACTCGCTAGATTTAATTAAAACCCTAGGCTTTATTATTATATTGTAATAAACAATATTATATAATACCTTATATATATAAAGGGACTATGTTTAGAATATAGAGTCCCTGAGGGATTAACTAAAGGCCTTAAAGTAGTATTAAACGTAAATTTTACTAATAATACTCTAGATAGAAAGAGCTTATAATTATTCGCTATAAACTTATTTAGAGGGATTATCTTGTAAAGAGTAAATAAGTAGAGTATAGTTATAATATTAACTATAGAAGTAGGACGTGCAAGGTCAGATTTCGCGGCAATGTCTTCGTGACAGCCATCGTAAGCGACGTTGTCGTCGTCGATGTTAGTGGGACCTCCAAGGACGATCGGCGCGGATGTGACTGTCGCGGTAACGAGAGGCATCAACAAGTGGCGACGGTCTCGGGGCGGTAATTTGGGTACTAAGGTGCGCAGTAAATACAATCGAGGTTTGTTTGGTGGACTTTGAGGCATATCATCAGCTTGAAAGAGACGGTTCGGACACACGACGCTCTTTGTCGAATTGTGGTTTGGGGTCCGTTCCAGTCTCTTTGCGAAGGAGGTAGGCGGCGTTATATGTTAAGTAGGTGCAAAGGCATAAAAAGGGGAGAAGAGAAAAAACGCAGCAAGGAGAAGGGAGTAATTACGATGCACCTTAAGACGTAGCGGGAATAGAGTCTAGAGATAGGAGTTGCTACCTTAGGTCAGGTCCAGGTGTTTTATGCTCCACTCTGGAATCTTGCAAGTGGGGTATTGCAATTCCTAGGCAGGTAGGGGAGGTGGTCGTTAATAGTCTAAAGGGAGGTGCTCGTTGACTTCAAACGACCGCCTGTGCAGACTTCATGCTGTGGCCAATAGGAATGTTTCAAGTGCCTGAGGCAGGTTGAAATCGCAGTGCTCTCTCTATCTTAGTCGATAGTTCCTTTTCTAGAAACACTGAACAACGAGACCACGCAGGCGCGGGAAACCTCAGCGTCAACGCAATCACAAGAATGAAGGCCAGCTGGCATTTTTCTATGCCTTCGTCTATGTATTCCTTCCGAAAGATGTTAAGCGGCGGTGCGCTGTGTAGACTAGACTGGACTTCACATTCGCACTGGAAGGCATCACGCCGCGCACTCTACAGCGCTTTTTACAGGGAGTTCCGGTGGAAAATCACTGCTGAACGCTAGATTCAGCGCGTAACATGGACAGCCTCTCACCTACGACCGCCAAATGCCCTGTAGTTCTGAAACCGCCTGGGGGTCACTGGACCGCCGCAATTTGACAGTGTCGCGAGACAGATGCTCACTGACGACCGGTCACCTTTTCAGCGCTATTCTCATCACCCTCTTGACGCAGTTTCGCAGTTGGACTGCCCGCTCCCCCAAAATGACTAAGGTGAGCATTCCTGGGCTTTGTCTCACACGATGAGCGCACCGGGCCAACGCTGAATATCCCATCCCGTCCTTTGATCCAAGCTCCAAGGAGGTTCACCTGCAATAAACTTGCGTAGCTGCTCGTATAATGAGGAACACCAATGCGACTACGGCGTTAGGGAGATTTCCGCCTGTCTCTCGAACATTAACAAGGCCCGCACGTAGTTTTAACTAGTCCTCCCTCTCGACTTGATGATTAAATGGGGGACTCGGTCCGAGGTTGGTTGTCTTCGCGTCGACAGGCCCTATCGTAGGACGGGCAGGTACCTATTGGCTATAGTGATAACCATAGGGGCTGCAGATCAAGCTCGGTAGCAGCAGCCATAGGTACATATGCGGAGAGGTCGTACGTGATACTCGCTCGTATTAGATACCTCGCTGCAGTTTCGATCAGGAAAGTCGTTGAAGGCAGCGGAGGCCTGGCTTTCGAAGATACAGTCTTTTGCAGGCAGGAGCCATTTGAACTCGACATGTTAAGCACGACTGTCTGCAGCCGCCGATTCCTTCTTTGCGAGGACTTAAAGTCAGGAAAGCGTAGGGTGCGGGTGCAGGTAGCAAGTGTCGAGCCTGCATGAATGGTTTAACGCCGAAGACAAGTCGCGTAGGAGGGAAGAGCACAATATGCCCCAAACCGTTTTTCATATTGCTCGTATCTACGAAGGAGGTATAATAACAAGGATCCTATACGCAGTTAGTGGTCAGAAACTAGGGTTAAACGAGCGTATTAATTATAGTTATATAAGCGAAGCTATCCTTATACCTGATTATAATACACCTTATACTCTTATTATATATTCTTATATACTATTAAGCCCTTATACTATATATTATACCTCTAACCTATATATAGTCTAATACTCTACTAGATATAACCTACTTATTATAATATTATACTACTTATAGTTATAATACTCCTTACTAAAAGCTTAGTCTTATAAAGCTTAAACTACTTCAATATACTCCTTTATAGTAATACTAGCTTTGAATAGCTTTACATTACTCTTCTTATAGATTTACTTAAAACCTATTCTTCTAAGTAACTTTATAAATAAGTTAGCCATCTTATTTATTAATAATATATACTTAAAGTTAACTTTACTTTATTTAATTACCTCTTATATAAAGTAGTTATAGACCTATATATACTTTATATAGTTATTTATAGACTTCTCTTTTATAAGTATAATTACTTTTATATTACTAGCTTAAATATAAAGGGGCTCTATAAGCTCTATACTAGGTTCGCTTAGTAAATTATATATTTAAAGCGCTTTTAAACTAGTAAATATTAGCACGGTGTATTATATATTCGAATAGAGGGGAAAATTTAGATATAAATAGGTACATATATTAAATAGTTATCCTTATTCTAAAGCGTAGATAAGCTAGGGGAAAAGGTAGGTATATATAGTTAATTATCCGGAAGGTCCGAAAGTAGTAATAAAGTATAATATAGCTAGTCTAAACTTAATATAGCTAGTTTTCGCTAGTTTAAACCTTCTATACTATATTAATATACTAAACCTATTTAGTTAAATCTTATTAGATTTAGTTAAACCTTAACGGTTAATTTATCTTATTATCCTAGGTAAACGTATAAGCCCTAGTTATATAGTATGAAGTTATATACCGTTTAATATAAAAAATATAAGAATTTGAATATATTCTTTATTTTCCTATATCTCTTAAACTCACAGGGATATAGGGCTTTAAAGATAAAATCTAATTCTATTTCCAATAGTAAATAATACTATATAGTACTTAGCCTCTATAGAAGTAGCTTAGCCTCTAGCTATTATATAGTAAATATATCTACTTAGGTAAAAGAGACCTTCTAATTGCCCGCATTATAATAAGCTACATGGCCTTTAGTTATATAATTATATGTCTCTTAACTATAGCTTCACTTCTATATACCTACTACTAAACTATTAACTTATCCTCTATTATATTATTTATACTACTAATACCGCCTCTACTACTGCTTTATTATCTACTAGGAGCTATACTATTATTAGTAACGCGCTCTTTATATTAAAGCACTTATTATAAGCTATACTCATTAATCCCTAAACGGCCGCCTCTACTTTAGTATTATAAAGGGGCTACTTAAAGAAGTCCTATACTATAGAGTGTATAATAACTTAAGCAACCTTGTAAGTTAGATATATCTATTTTTACTTAATAATATTATATATATTATAGTCCCCTATACGGGTATTAAAGGAAGCTCTCTTAAGGGCAATATTAATAATATAACTTTTATATATAGTAAGTTATATAGGGAAGGACTGGGTTTTATTAACTTAATTAGTTTCATACTAGCTAGTAATCCTTTATGTATTATTTATAACAATAGGCGTGCTTGACGAAGGCTTAAAGTACTTATATATAGTATATAATATGGATATTCCAAATACTTTACTATAGGTTATAAGTTGAATAAGGAAGAGGGTTAAGTATAAAGCTTTATGAAGCTTTTTATACTTCTAGCTATAAGAACCTCTAAAGAAGGACCTTTATAGTTGAGTAGTTATTCTTTTATATAATAGTAATTATAATACTATATTAAAAGGTTTAATAAAGGCGTTACTATAAGAGCTTTAGTAACCTATTTAGCTTTAGTATAATTATCTCTATTATATATAATATAGCCCTATATAGCGTATATAGTCATTTTTCTACCGATCTATATAGCAATATATATAACTTTATATAATGATATTTAGAGGATTTGTTAATTAATAAGAATATATAAAGTTTCTATACTGTTTGCCTTGATTAATAAAGGGTATAAATTAAAATACCTGTATAATCTTTCCTAAGATATATAAATAAGCTAGATGAACTTACTATTGTCTTTTTATAGGGGGCTATAATATAATTCTAAGCTTAAGAAATATAGCTTACTTAAGCTAAATATCCTTTAATAAAATTCTAAGGCCTCTAGCCGCTACATAGTGATTTTACCTAAATACGTACAATAGACCTTCTAACTCCGCGCCTCTTAATAATATATATAGCCTTTAGTTATATAATTATAACTCTCCTAACTATAGCCGCACTTATATATACCCTACTAGATATCCTTATAATCCTTAACTTTATACTTCAATAATAAAGTAGTTCTTAATTATTTAGTTACTATAAACTATTAAACTCTTAACTTATTCCCTTATATACTACCCGCGCTGCAATTAAATACTACCTCTATTACCGCTTCGTTCCGCTATAGCTATATTATTATTAGTAACGCTCTCTCTATATTAAAGCAGTTAACATAAGCTATACTTACTAATAGTCCCCTAAAGGTCTGCTTTTACTTTAGTATTATACAGGACCTATTTAAGGAAAGGTCACTCTATAGGATATACTTTAACTTACTTAACTTCTTCTACTAAATTTGCTGACTTATTTATAATATAATTATATGTATTAAGTTCCCCCATAGGGGTATCAAGGGGAACCCTCTTAAGGACTATATTAATGATATTCTTTCTATAATATATTTAATAAGCGAGCTAGCTATCTAACTGCGTTTAACCTATCTTTTAACTTTTAACTTATATGATACTATAATAATATAATATTATTATAAAATAACGAAGCTTAATTAAATTTAGCCCTTTAGGCTATCTAGAAAACCCCTGATCTTAGTATTTAAGCTACTATAAAGATCTACTTAGTCCTTTATTTAACCCTTTATATTACCTTCCCCCCTAATACCTCTTGATACCTTTACTTAATAATATATATTAAAGATGCGCTATAAGCGCCTATAGCTTATTCTACCTACTCTAACTATTTTTTCTCTATAGACCTCTCTTTCTTATCCTATTCCTTTATAGAATACCTAGTACCTAGTAATTAACTATATCATAAAGCCTGATAAAAATTACTAAGCACATAATAAGCCCTTATATATACCTCGAAGCTACGATTAGTCTTAGAATATTAAAATATAGAGAATAGAATATATAGTATTACTTCTATATATAGCGTAAACTTGCTAATAGAAGGTCTCTCCTTAGAGCTAGCTATAGCTAGCGCTCCCTAGTATACTTATATATATTATTTTCTAATCTCTTTAAGGAATAGGACTCCTTAGAGATATTATATAAGTTTATCTTAATCTCATAGGAAAAGACTCCTTATATATATTATTTTTATTTTTAATCTCTTAAGAGATGAATTCTTAGAGATATTATTATTAGTATTATTAATAATAATATGTCCTTTGTATTATTAGAGAGTAGTCTCTCTCCTTATTTTTATTTTAAGAGAAAGTAAATTTCTTTATATTATTATAATTAGAGAAAGTAATTCTCTTTAGGTTTTATATTATATTATATTAAAGGTATAACATTCTTTTATCTTTTTTCTGTACTATATCATTATAGGGAGAATCATTCCCCTTTGTAGTTATAAGAAGTAAAAAGAATATATATATCTTCTTATAAGAAGAAAGTATTCCTTTTTTATTTATATTATCCCTATTAAAAAGAATTATTATTATTATAATAATTATTATTATTAAAGAGTATAAAAGTCTTAAATAAGAATTACAAATTTAATTATATTAAAGGAGTAAATCCTTATCTTAACTTTTATTAAGGAAATAAATTTCACTTTCTTTTCTTCATTAAGAGAAATTAATTCTCTTATTATTTGGAGTTATTCTAGGAAGTAAATCCTTATTTTTATTCATATTTGTATTAGGAAGTAAATCCCTATTATTATGTAAAGAAGTAGGCTCTTCTTTGAATTTTATTTTATATTTTCTTTAGAAAGGACTTTCTTTATTATTATTAATATTTTTAGTTTCTTTTAAATAACTTATAAAGATATAAATCTTTATTATATAAGCTTTTTAATAATTAAGCTCGTTTCTTTAGAAGGCTTTATCCTTTTAAGAAGTATTACCTTTAAATAAAAGTATAACGTGGTTTATTAGTTAGCTAGGTATATTAGTTAGCCGCGTACCTTTTCCTAGACCCGCTTAGTTATTAACTACTTATATATTTAAGGCGTAATTACTCTATAACTATAATACTAACTTACTTATAAGAAGATAAAGTCCTTCTTATTATTAAGGCGATCAGATCGATATATACTATAGGCTAAAAGCTAAGTATATAGTATATAGTAAAGAACTACACTATCCCTAAAAGCTCTTTGTATAATAGAATAAATAACTAACCTTAATATAAACCTACCTAACCTTAATAATATAAACTCGATCCGATTAAGAGAAAATACTTCTCTAATATATTATTAAATAGGATACTAGAGGATTTCCCTTATACCTCGCTAGTATAGAATATATAGCTAATCTCTTATTATAAGTATATAATAATAAGCCTATTAGTAAGTAATAATCTAGGCGGTTTATATACTTATAGCTTGCTCTAAAATCTGAGTTTAATTATTTATATAATTGTTAAAGGGCTCTTTAAGAGGACTTAGAGGTTATTTTAAAGTAGTTTATATTATTATATAATATAATAACTAAATATAGGATCTAAGAGGAGGACCTTTATAATTTATTAAAACTAGCTTTATAATAGGTATAATTACTATATTAATAGTAATAATATATATTAATTAATATAATAAAGTAAAGTGTTGCGATATCCTCACTTTGAGCCGCAGCCTCACGGCCTACCACGTGACGTGCAGTATTACGTAAGCTGCACGTGTAGATATTAACCCGCAATGCGGGAGACCCTTCCGAATAGTTACTTCTATAATATACCTTTATTCCTAATAACCTATACGCTTATAACTCGTAAGAGTTATAAGCCTAGCTCTAATAATAGCTTAAAAAACCCCTCTACTACGAGTTATATATAGGAAACCTATTCCTACCCTTTTTATTAATTCCTTTACTATCCTTATCTATTATATCCTCTGCTAATAACGAGATTCCTCTTATAGGAGATATTCTTATATCTAGAAGTAACTAGCCTGCATAGTATACCCGTTTCGAGTTCTATATATACCTAAGAGGTCTCTAGGATTATATTAACCTAGATATAGATAATCGCGCTAACCCTTTATAAGTAACTATAGCCCTAAAGATCTCTAAGTTTATTACTAAGCGCTAAGCTCTCCTAAATGCGAAATACTAGGAAGAGTATACTAAGTAGGTAAAATAGTATCTAGAGGAAGCTAAATATCTAATAGAGGCTCCTAAGAGCGCTCTAGAGAACGTCTATCTGATTTTAGAGACCTAGGGAAGCGAGGAAGAAGTAAGCATTATTCCTAATAAGATAGGGGGATCGTTCTCCCTCCTAGAATCTCTATAAACGCCTTAAACTGCTATTTATAAGGATATAAAAACGGATTATAATATAGTAATTAAGGATTATATAGCAACTTCCTCGGATTAGTAGACCCTCTCGATATATTATCTTAACCTCTAGATATAGGTAAATAAGATAGTCTCGAACCCTATTCTAACTAACGCCGAATTAGCTATCCTGAATAATAATACCTAGCTAAGGGTAACTCTATAGGCCTTTATACGCGAGATCAAGAGGCAGCTCGCACCTATAGCGCTTATAGTTACTAGTATAGCTTATAAGAACTATCTTTAATCGCTTGAGAAAGATAATTTAAATATTAACCCCTCTACTTAGTATACGGAGTAGTATTATTACTATATAGAAGCAAAAAGACTTAATATCCTAGAGGTCTAGGGAGAACTTATATTATAAACCTTCCTTAAAGTAGTTAGATACTAACTCGCCCCGGATTAGGCTTATACTAAGCTTATATAGCTTATTATAAATACTAGTTTAGGGTTTCTAATATATATACTAGAATAGTATAGGATTATCTTCTCAGCCCTAGCCTATGAATACTCGCTTGCTAAGGGCTCTTATAGATCGAACGCTCTATTTGCTACTTTAGGTAGAAGGTCTAATAACCCCTCTAATACGCAACTTAATAGCTACCTATATAGAGAAGAGCATTCTTAGACCCCTGAGATATATAGGCGCCTAGAGTATACTTATAAGGGATCCTATAGGTTCTACTAGATCTCTATAGATAATAAAGAAGCTTAGGAAATCCTTTCTAGGCTTAATCGAGGCAAATAGTTAAATATAAGGGCTATTATTATATATAAAGGATAGATCTTAAACCAGATAAGCAATACTAACTATAGAAGAGGCGGATCACGTAGCAGAAGAGGCTAATAGCGTGGAAATAGTAGTAGAAGAAGTAGTTAGAATAGTAGATATAGCTAGGGGTTGAATACTAGAGTCCTATCTAATATTATAGCTATATTAATCGATCTATAAAGCCTTTCTAAAGCGATTATACTAGGGATATACTCGCTTAACGCCTCTACCCTGCTATATATCTTCTCGCGCAGTATAGTCTATAATACCTATAGTGCTATATACTTAGTTAATAATAAATCGCTATTACTAGACGACTCCTATATGGAGTCCGGCCCGGAAGACGTTATAGAAGTAGGTATAACCCGGATCCTAGTAATAGGCTAGGGAACCTGCGTTCTCAAAGGGATCTTTAAGGGTTAATATAGATAGGGGTCGGGCAATCTTATACTTAAGAACGTTGCTTATATTAAAGGTTTTTATATTAATATTATATCTCAAAGTCGCCTTAACGCGCAGAAGATCTAGTTTTATAGACTTAATTATACTTTATATATAGGAAACCTTACTCGAAGCGTAGTTATTGCTATACTAATCTAAAAGCACGATTTAGTCTTCCTTAAATATAACCCCCTTTCTTTATACCCTCTTGAAAGTATGCTAGTAAGTTTTATATATATTATTGCTATAACCTAGCTAGTAAAAGCCCCTCGTAGATAAGATATATATAACTATTATAGAGATCGATTAGATAACGCATACCTATAGCATCTTCGTTCTAGGTACTTAGGCCCTGAGGCTCTCGAACGCATAGTTAAGAACATTCGGGGGGTAAAGATACGTAGCCTAATACAGATATAATATAAAATATATACTAGAACTCATATAAAGAAGGTTATCTTGCGCTTAAAGTTAGAAAATAAAGCGATTCGTTTATATTATTATATCTTCTAGGATATTTTCTATTACCCTTTTGAAGCGATCTTAGGAGCCCTCTATATCCTAATTATTAAGGATAAATACTCAGGCAAGCTATAGGGTTTCCCCCTAATATAACGTTCGCTTAAGGAAGTCTTTATAATACTTTTCTACTTTGAACGCTAGGTTAGAAGGTAATATAGATTAGCGATTTATATTATCTACTAGGATAATAAGATAGCTATAATCGCTATTAATAGTAGTATACGCTATTAATACTAGGCAAAGAATAATAGAATTATACTCGAGACGCCCCTAGTAGATATAAAGGAGCTAGTAAGCAGTTTAGAGCGTGCTAGTTAGGAGGCGATTCTAAGAGGTATTAAAATATGAGAAGGAGCTAATCTTCCCCTAGAAATATAGCTAGAGTTAACTCTCGCGGGGATTTATCTTTTTAACTAATCCCTATAGCAAAAGACTAATTAGAAGTTGCTAAATTAAGTCGAAGAAGAATAGTATACTTAATACTTCTATTAGTAAGCCCCTTCCTATATATCTGCAATTAGGAGAGACCTTTAGCTATACTAGGGATAGATATATATATATAGCTATCGTGCATACCCGCTCGAAAAGGAATGAGAAAAAGGATAAGGAAGAACGCACTATAAGGTATATCCGCAGGGATATATTAGATACCTAGTTAGGTATGTTAATAACGCATATAACTTATATAGGATCTAGGTACCTGCGCTCAAGAGAGTGATTATTATATATAACGTATAGTTTAACGAGTTGAAGTTCTACTCGAAAGAGGATAAATATATAGCAATACTAGCTAAGATTATATATTATATTATCAAATAGGAACTAGAGCTCGAGTTATTTCTAAATTTAGTACTCGAGCTTCTAGGTATATAGGAATAAGCTAATAACGTAGTAGAAGATACTCTCGAAGAGAAAGAGACTTTAGTTATATAGTTATAAGATATTATAATATATAAGGAGACCTGAAAGGAGGCTCTAGGAGGTCTTCCTACCCCTAAATATACTCCAGGACCCTAAGTTATAATTAGGAGCTAGAGAGGGGAAGCTAATATACCGAACTCGTCTTATAACAAATCTCGCGAATAAACTAAGGAGGTTATAAACGTTTTAGAAGGGGATAATAGTACTTATACTACTCCTAATAAAGGTCGGAGTGAAATTAGTAAACCCTAAGTTCAACTTAGAATACTAGTACTAAATATAGATAAAGAGAAGAAAGCGTTGATACCTCCTAAGGACCCTTCTAAGTTAAAGATAAGATACCTAGAGTTATAAACCAGGCATATAAAGCAAAGGGCTTAGAAGAGGCTCCTAAAAGAGCTTATAATTAGAAGGATTATAGAAAAGCAAGCTATTTAAGCTAATATAATCAATAGCCTCTAGAGCAATTTAGAGACTTTATTTTATTTATTAATAATATCTCAGGGACCTATTCTAATATAACTAATAAGAGATATAAGTTAGAATAGCTATTCTCTAAGATTAATTACTAGGAAAAGGTTATTCCTATTAAAGACTAATACGCCTAAGAGGCCTTCTTTATAACGTTTATGCCTAATATAAAGAAGGTAGTAGAAGAAGGTTCTTCTAGGTATATAATGCTTTATTTATATATATAAAGTCGCGTTAGAAGTTAGAAATAGGAGCGTAATAACGAGGATTTAAAACGAGATATATATATATCTAAGCTCTAATCGCCTCCCTAAAGCTAGAAAGAACTTCTAATGCTTCTGAAATATCTATATAAGCGCTTTATAGAGGTAGCAAAGCTTGAAATCAAGAAACTATAAGAAAAAGGAACGTAGCGAGAAATTAACTAATAAGCTATATAATTAAGACCCCTACCCCTGAAATAGGTATTTATATATAAGGTTAATATAAATAGCAATCTAGAGCGTTTTAAGGCTAGGATCTGCATATAAGGAGACCTCTAGTAGAAGAGCAGCCTGGAAAACATATATATAATAACTCTCGCTACGAAAACTTTTCGCATTATAATAGCCCTAGCTGCTTAATTTAACCTTAAAGTATAGTAATTCGATATAGATAACGCTTTCCTAAACATAGAGAGGGATCTAAATAAACCTCTAATTTACTATTAACTCCTAGAGGGTTTTAAATATAAAGGAAAGTATATTAAACTTAATAAAGCTTTATATAGCTTTAGAGATATACTACTTCTTTAGTATAAGTATTTCTTAATAACTCTAAAGAAGCTAGGACTCGCCCTAAGCCTAGAAGAGGCATATCTCTTCTAGGATCCTAAACGTTAGGTTCTAGTTTTATTCTATATAGATAATATTTTCGTTTTATACTACTAGGAATACTCCTCTAGAGCGAAACGGATTATAGATAGGCTAAAAGCTGAATATAAATTTAAAGACTAAGGTGCTATTAAGTATTACCTCGGGATCTAAGTAGTTAGGGATCGTGCAGCCCGGAAGGTTTATTTAGTATATAACTTATATATCGAGAAGGTTACTAAGCGTTTCGATCTTTAAGAAGGAATATATCCTATAACCCTATTACCCCTTAAGGAACTTAAGAAGAATAAGGAATAGGCTTCTCCTATATATATAAAAGAGTACTAGGAGAAAGTCGGTTCTATACTTTATTTAGTAATAATAGTATATCTAGATATAGCTTTTATAGCTATATATCTCTCGCGGTTTCTTATAAACCCTTCGTTAGCCTATATAGCAGTAGTTAACTAGACGATCTAATACCTCTATATAATATGATTCCTCGCTCTTTACTTCGGAGATATAAGGGGTATATAAGCTCTCTAGATCGCAGGTAATACTTCGTTTATAGATAATAAAGAAACGTAGAGATTAGCCTAAGGATATATTATATTCCTCTTTAGAGGTGCGATATATAAGAAAGCTATATATTAAAATACTATTATAATATCTATAATAGAAGTAGAGCTTCTAAGCCTTAAGAATACTATAAAAGAGACGATAATACTCAAAAGACTCTTCTGAGATATAGCGTTAAATATAAGAAAAGACGCCTAGAAGATTAACTATAATAATTAATAGATAATCCAACTCGTAGTTAGTAATAGAGAATATATTATAATATATCTCCGCTATATAGATATCTAGAACGCGTAGTTATAATAGGAGTTCCAAAAGGGTAGCTTTAATATAGCCTATATGCCTATAGACTTAATACCTGCTAATAGTCTTATGAAGAACCTTTCTAAAGGCAAGTTTGAGCACTTCTATATGCTACTAAACCTAGTAGATATATATATACTTATTATAAAGGATATGAGGGAGGAATAGTTAGAAATAAGGGGGTATAGCAGCTAAGAAAAGTCTATATTTAGCCCTATAGCTAGGAAGCCTGATTTAGCTTATAAGAGCCTAAAAGTAAGTCTAAAAAATACCTAAAGGTAAATATTATCCTAAGCTAAAGCCTTAAATACGTATAAAAACCCCTAAACTTAATAATAAAGCTTAGCTCTAATAGGTACGAGAGGTAGTAGTAAATATATCTAACTAGCTCTACTAGTATTAGGCTAAGATAGCTATAAGGAGTCCGCTAGCTATAGCAGGGCTAGGGGGGACCCCCTATTTACTATTAGATAGAGAGAAGATAGTAGGTATAGCACTAGGGGTAGTAGGTATAGCAAAAGAGGCAATAGGTATAATAGGTATAGCAAGAGCTAGAGGAGGAGCGAGCATAGGGGTAGCTAGGAGCATAGGAGTAGATATAATAGGAGTAGGGGTCTTAGTAATACTACTCTAAGCGAGGGCGAGGGTGCACTAGATACTAGCTCTCTAGCGATTAAGATCTTATATATAAAGTTAGAAATAGATTAAAAAACGCTTCTAAAGCTTAAAAAACGCCTCTAAAATCGAGAGATATTTTTAAAAGAGTATTATATTTATAGCCTAGGTAGTAGAGTTAGACTCTATAACCTCCTAGAGGTAGTAGGTAAAGGGTATTATAATAGGTACTAGAAAGGTATAGGGATAACTACGAGAGGCAGAGGTATATAATATATACCGATTCTTCTTATAGCGCTTTATACTAGAGGTGCTAGTAGCTGCAAGCGCAGGGTTATAATAATAACCCTAGGTCTTACCTACGAGGGCAGACCTAAGGTACTCCTTACAAGGGACCTTATAGCAGAGGGGTCCTCGGGGAGCTATTTTCAAATAATTAGTATAATACTTCTAATATATAAGATGCTCTAGATAGTATATATATAGGGTATTATACTCGCCCTCGTCCTCAACCTCCTTGACATAGGGATAGGGGGGATAGGGGGGGGGAGGCGCGAGGGCGATAGGGGGTATAGTAGACTCCTTATCGTTATTATTATCAGAGATAGGGGGGGGACTACTAATAGTAGCAGCATTAGTAGCAGCCTTCTCACGCTCGCGCTTACGCACTACGCGCGCATAAGTAGTAGCTTTCTTTTTAGAGATAGGTATTATAAATTCTAATCTATAAAACGGTTAGTAAGGGTTCTAATAATTATATTAAATGCTCTAACGATCGTTTTAATAATATATAAGCATTATAGTAGGCGATTTAGGATTTTTAAAAACTTACCTTTATTAATTATAAGTAGTCTAAGGAAGAAAAAATTCGATTATAAGAGGGTATAAGAGGTCTTATTTACCTCTACTACTTATACCTAATAGCCTGCGCTAATTATATTAGGAAATTTCGTTAATTCTGAGAGTATTCACAACCCGCCTTAATAACTAAGCAACCCTATTGAGCACTCTCACGTTCTATAAATATAACTATAAACGATATTTTTATTTATTTATTTACTTTATTACTATAAAAGCTATTTTTATATGTTTTATATAATAAATTTGGACGGGTTTTAGGCATAAGGCAGTAAGGAACGCGTTTTTCAGCTATCTATAATATCTAAGGGGGTATATTGCGATATCCTTACTTTAAGCTATAGCTTCATAGCCTACTACGTAACGTGCGGTATTACGTAAGCTGCACGTGTGGATATTAACCTGCGATGCGGGAGACCCTTCCGAATAGTTACTTCTACAATACACCTTTATTCCTGATAACCTGCGCGCTCGTAACTCGCAAGATAAAGTCTATCTAGCTTAGTAATTATAAATAGGCTATAGGTATTAAATATATTAATCTAAGCGGGTAGTATAACCCTCTATTTATAATTATTAAGGGTATATATTACCTTATTAGTTAGATTATAGAATTAGGTTTTCTAAATAACTAGGTTATAAGCCTACTACTAATAGATAGATAGATAATTATATAGGTCTTAACTAGATTAAATACTTTAATAAATATACTAAGAACTAAACTAAGGGTATCTGCTAGATACTTATTATTAATAGCTATAAGAGCTATTTATTAGCTAAATTTAATAGTTACTATAAGTAGAATAATATTATAATAGTTAGTATACCTATATATTTATTATGTCTACTCTAGCTATTAGGTATTACCCTTTATTTGCCTCTAAAATATATATATAGCAATGAAACTAACCTCTTTATCTAAGCCTCTATAAACTATATTACTAGTCTAAGTTCTTTATTACCTTCTACTAGGCTTATAATAAGGTATTTAATAAGGAAAATATTAATTCTATATTCCTAGGCGCTAGAATTCTACTATAGAATCTAGCTAATATTATCTAGAAGCTTAATATATATTTATAGATACCTATACCTCTTATAGCTAACCCTTTAATATTACTACCTTAGTAGTTATAAATACCCTCTAACTTATTATAAACTATCTTATGATCTAATTCCATTAAAAGTTAGATCTCTACTTATTAAAGAAGCTTATTAATACCAATTATTATTATAATTAAGTAATTATTAAAGGGTATATAAGTAATAGTATACTTACTTATCCTTTCAACTAATTAGCTTTATATACTTAAGGATATAAATATAGTACTTATAAAATACTAGAGAGCTAAAAAGATATAAATATAGCTTAGAGGAGTACTTAATATAGAGGCTTCTAAGGGTTTACTAAAAGAGGAATAAAAATATAAATATCTAATATCTTAAGAGGATAAGGAGGGGGGTCTATTAAAGATAGCCTAGCTAGCTTAGAGATATTATAATATATATAGCAAGACTAGTTATCATATATAAACCTATTCTAAGGATATTAAATTATTAGGAGATTCTAATAGTAATAACTAATAATGGATTTAATATATTGTGGTTAAGAAATACTAGATATTATTTATAGATATAAGAAAAAGTGCGTAGCTAACTAATATACGTAGCTAACTAATACACCACGTTATATATTATTATAATAGAAGTAATAATCACTTTCTTTTATAAATAAGAATAATTATATATATATAGAGATTCTTTTTCTTCTTGTTAGAAATAAGACTTATATAATTCTTCAGAATTTCTCTAACTTTATAGTTTTTCTTTAAAGAATAATACTTTATAAATAAAGGTTTTCTTTTAAGAATATCTCTAAAAGATAGATAATTACTTAAAGAAGTAATATATGATATAGATCTTATAGAAGAAATATTTTTTTCTTTTTAAAGAGGTGATCTTATAAATATTTCTCAAAGTAAGTATTAATATAAGAAATATTTTCTTAAAGACTAAGTCTTTATAAATAAAGGTTTTCTTTGAGAAATATCTTAATCAATAAATAGATTCCTTTTAGATATATTATAAAATTATATCTTAAGAAAGAATAAATATCTAATCTCTAATTCCTTTAAAGAATATATTAATTTCTTTTCTCTAACCTTTTCTCTAAGAATAACTCTTTAAGAAATAAGTAAAAGAAATAATTCTTATAAAAGAGTATAAAAGTAAAATATCCTTATATCTAAGTTATAGAACCTAGGTTTAAAAGGTTTTTATAGAATCCTTAATAGAGTATTAGGTATAATAGAGAGTAAATCACTAATAATATAAGGAATAAATCTCTAGTACTATAGGAAGTGAATTCCTAGTACTATAGGAAGTGAATTCCTAGTACTATAGGAAGTGAATTCCTAGTACTATAGGAAGTAAATTCCTAGTACTATGAGAAATACATTCCTAGAATATTAAGAAGTAAATTTCTTATGTATAGAGAATAAATCTCTAGTATTATAAGAGATAAATCTCTAAGGTAATAGGGAATAAAGTCTTAGATATTAGAGAATGAATCCCTAGGATATGAAGGAATAGATCCTTAAGGTATTAAGGAATAAATCCTTAGGAAGTAAATCCTTAAAGAATAAATCCTTAGGATATTAAGGGATAAATCCGTTTATATAGAGAATAGATCTCTAAAGTATCAAGGAAAAATATTTTATATATAGAGAATAAATCTCTAAAGAATTAAGAAATTCTTAGATATTTCTTAGATATTGCTCGGATATTTCGGGTGTTTCTCGGATATAATTCGGATTTTCCCGGATAATATTCGAATATTACTAAGGGTTTCTCGGATTATTCTCGGATTCTCTTCGGGTATTATTCGGGGGTTTCTCGGATTTTCCTAAGATTCTTTCTTTAGTATATCCCTTATAATATAAAGTAGGGGATACTTAGCTAGAGCTAGGCTTATAACCTATAAGCACGGCGTGTAATTTCGAAGGAAATTTTCAAAAGAAATTTTCGAAGGAAAATTGTGAAATAAGTAGGTGAATATGTTAAATAGGTATCCTTATTCTAAAGCATAGAAAAGCTAGGGAAAAAGGTAGGTGTATATATTTAATCCTCTAGAAGGTCTAGAAGTAGTAATAAAGTATAATATAGCTAGTTTAAGCTTAATATAGCTAGGTTTAGCTAGTTTAAACCTTATATACTATACTAATATCTTAAACCTATTTAGTTAAATCTTATTAGATTTAGTTAAACCTTGAGGTCTACTTTTATCATATTATCCTAGATAAAAGTATAAGCCCTAGGAATATAGTACTAAACTATATACCGTTTTATATGAAATAAAATAAGGATTTTAAATATACTCTTTATTTTCTTATATCTTCTATATTCATAGAGATATAGGGCTTTAAAGATAAAAGTAAATAAACTAATTCTATTTCCAACATATATATCTATAATTCAAATATTATGAATTATTTAATATAACAGAAAAAAATAGCCTTTTGAATATATTTAATACTTAAAGGCTAAGATATTAAATACTAGAAGATTAGAAAGCCCTTACCTACTAGTAATAGAGATATAATATAAGGTATATTAAGAAATAATTTATAGTTATTAACAAGAAAAGCAAAATAAACTTATAGATAGTTAATCATATTAAACACTTAAATATATCCATATTTCTATATGAACAGTTTGTTAGTGTAGTAAAATCAAAAGTATTAAAAGTATATATAAATAAGAGCATAAGTTTAATTTGAAATTAGATAATTATAGATTCTAATAATTAACTTTAAAACTATTATTTAAATATTTAACTCTTTTCTAAAAGTTCTCTTTACAATAAATATTGTTAATTAATATATATCCAGCCTTAAGAGTCTATTTATATATTTAACTAATAAAACTATACTATTTACTAGATATTATTTCCTAGCTTTTATTAGTAAAGTCTACTTTTATATACCTAACTATATATTAGTAAGTTAGAATAACTAATTAAGCAGTAGGGTTATATCAACCTGCGCATTTATAAGCAGAAACCCTTCTTAGAAAGCGTTAGAAAGCTGTTTAATAAGTTGTTATTAATAGTATTAGCTATTGCGATGCTCCCGAGGACGAATAATTCTCTGACTTCTACCTCGACGTGTTGAAGCGCCTAGTTCAATAAGTTATCAGGACGTCCACCTGGGCAGGTTAGGAACGAGGGTGTGTTATGGCGCTGCGGACTTGAAAATCTCGTCCCATCGCTGCCAGGAAAGTAATTGATTCCGGCCGAGAAGTGTAACATGATGCGCCAGTGGCCCTTGACAGGCGACGAGTGGGGTCTTGGATTTTACACAAGCAAACGTGGCCGTGAGCAGGACTCTGGCTTTGTTTTACGTACAGCGTTGATGGTGTTGGTAAAACAGTAGTTTCCATTTTCCACGTCTGCATAGATTCCTTTCCATCCTCTATTTCCTAGAAACCCTAAAGCCTTGAGGGATATGATGCCTGCTGCCTCTTTCTACACTACTATTATCATCATCAAAGCGCCGTCACCCTCAATTCAATTGCCGGGTCAACGCCAGCCGCCTGTAAGCCTTTATCAAGTCCTTAGACACAACTTCATGCGTCCTGTTTGAACTGTCTGGCTCTGAAGTCACCTCCAGTCCAGCTTGTCTGGACAACATAAAGTCCGCCGAAGCCAAGAGTTCTGGGACCGTCTGTATCCATGACCTTGTGCAAGACTTCCGCGTCGAAAGCGACCGAGCCACAATATGTCGACCACATACGCTATTGAAAGCTGCCCTCAATTACAGCGAAGATGAGGTCAGTCATTCACTTGTATGTTGGCAGATATGAACACAAACAATAGCTCACATCAGGCCCATCTGGATATTTCAGGCTACTTTTCGAAGTATAAACCAGGGCGGGAAATGGACTATGGCTCTTTGATTAAGTCAGTTGTTCGGGCACGTCCCGCATGGAGAGCTTTACTTGAACATAATCTTCCCCAAACGTAAATACTCAAAGACAGCTTCCACGCTTCAAAAAGCATCGTAACGGACAGCCCACGAAGTCCACAGACTGTCCAAATACCACGAGACCTTGTTCCCAGCCCATAGAGCGACCCCGCGTCGGGACAGAAGGAACAGCACCAGTAGAGTATAGCCAAGTGCAAAGAGCATTCCACGCCAGTCCTAATGGCTCAGCGCTCCCCATCCCTTGTCTGCCTCGGGCGCTAGCACGGGAAAGATAGGACCACCAAGGGCTCCTGCAATGCTGACCACGGCCGAGAAGATTGACTTGTGATAAGCCTCGCCTGCACCCAGGATGATCTGCGTGAAAGCGGGAACTGGGGCCAATGTTTCGGCGTTTCGAGGATTGGAGCTCCAGGGGGTTGGGCTATCGGCCTCGCGACGGCTCGTAAGGTGAGCCACGGGCGGCTGAGAAATGTTTTGCGACATCGAGGCGTTGCTTTGCCGGAAGAAGCTGGGCGAACAATGGGTTTCTTGGTGGGTGAGTCAACTTCTTGCTCTCTTCAAGATGTTTAGTTGAGGATCGCGGAAAATATTTGACATCTTGATTATTCAAGCCTGCTTTTATTCGTCCCGCAAGGAAGCCCGTTGCTCACACTTTCGGTCTCCAGTTGGTAGGAGACATGTCTAGAGTGCAGTTTTCCATTCTTGGTCTTTCGGTACAGGAGGCCTTGGTCCTGGTTGAGAATGAGGAAAGTCTCATGTTTCTCCTGGATTCTCAGTCAAGGGCAAAAGTTGTTTGTCAAATGGCTAGGTGGCCTTTTGAGACTTGGGCATGGCAGCAGGCGCCTTTACCAGCCGCCCAGGCAGCTGAACTCATCGACTTTGTCTGGTGAGTGAATGAAACCTGGCGGTACCTCAGGCAGGAACTCAGAGGGCTGGGAACCTGCCCGCTCCTTCCTCACAAAGAAGAGAAAAGAATGGAGTGAATAACAAAAGAAGCAGAACGAAAGTGAAACTTTTTCCTTCCCACTCACACTTCTTTGCAACTATCTAAAATCACAAAAAGCTCCAACTTGGTCACAACAACAACACCAAAAGACGCCTTTCAGCAGAGACCAAGGCTAGTCGCAAAACCGTCGCCATTAGCTACCTTCATCATGCAGCACTCTCAGGACATTCACAATACAGCTGGTGAAAGAATCTCGGGTATAACGAACGACAACATGACCTCAGATTCCCAATGCGGCATGAAAACCAAAGACCACCTCACCACCACAGCACAGCCTCAAGTGCCGCGCTTCAACTCATACTACAACTACATGCAGCATCTCAGAGACTCGTATCCCGGCTGTAGCGCCACCTGCGATGAGATCCGCGACTGGATGAAGATCGTCTTTCAATTCCGATTCCACGACGACCGAGTCAGCAGCGACATCTGTCTCTCGGGTCGCGAGATCCATCGTATGGAGTATGAATGGGGAGTGCAGTACTTCATTGGATACGGCCTGCGCCGTGTCAATGCCGAGCTGGTCACCAACGACGTCACAAAAGCCATCTTGGTATGTTTTTTCATTCACCTCCTTCCAAAGGTTCTTTGTCCTGAGCGACGAGCTGATTCTGGAACCCTACCACCTAAGGCATACAGAGCCAAGAAGCATCAAGAGTACCGCGAGAACCCAGCTGAGAACCGAAATCCAGACCCTGAGGATTGCGCCCTTGGATGGATGGGCAAAGCTTTCTTGCTCTGTGTGGCTCTCTACGTCTTCGCATGCGTCGTCTATACCAGCGTCATTGGCCTCAGTTGGCTGTTCACCTTTGAGAGGCAGACAATTCTCGCATGAGAGTTGTCGGGAATTGTTGTTAGGGGTCACCGGCTTGGGATAAAAAATGGGAAAGTGAATCTAACTAGAAGCTAGCAAATGCCGAGTCACAAGGAGAACGACTTCTGGGCAAATACCTAGCTATTTCCGCAACCAATAGCGCTAGTTCATCTCAGTCTGGAATTTCAGGTACTCGACCCATCGTGATGATCCCATCTTAGTTGTCCGTGATACATCCACCCGCTCGTGTGTTGACTTTTTGTTCTATTGTAAGATCACCCATTTCACTTTGAGACAATTGTCATATATAACCAACTGGAGAGTCAAATCCTAAGCGCCTTTGAATTTCACAAGCAGCTAAAAACAAACAGCCACGAGTTGGGACTCACAGCTGTTACCAGAGTCTGAACCGCGGATACTATTCACAGCGTTGGCCGACCTTGCACTTTAGTGCTCTGGAACCCCTCTCAAGTAGCAGCGGCGAGAAAGTTTTGAATATTCTTGTGGTTGCAGTCTATTGCGCCTCACGATGCCACGTCGTTCGGTTAACCATCTTCGAAGCGGCCCAGCTGTGGCTCGCTTTCATCATCCGCATGCCCGAGTCTTGTCGATCCCGAAGCACTCGCATTTGTCATGATCCTCAATGCAGATGCAATCTTTTACGCGCCGAAGTCGCAGAGTGACTACGCTCGTTTTTGTTTTAGTCGCTCAATTTTCTTGTTCTCTCGCACTTCGCAACAATCCGCGATTTGCAGCAAAATCGACCAAAAGTAGTGGGTCGGATCTGGGCTTGAATCTGTGGCCCGGCGGAGGAGCATGGTCCCTTGTGAGCCTCCTTGTGAGCCTGCTTGACGAGCGAGAGCTGCTTGGCGATGCCCGCTCTTAGGTTGGGCTGTTTTCTCGAGGCGGTGGCAGCGGTGGAGCGCTGAGTGTGGTTGGCGATGGATGATGATGACCTTGTGTTGCATGATAGCACAACGGCCATGAGCATCTGCAGCTACGACAGCATCACGGCACGCGGTAGAAAAGACGACATGACCATGCATGGTGCAGTGCAGTGCGAGTGCAAGCACTTATCTCTGCATTGACATTGTGATCTTGATCAAGGTCGGCGTTGCGGGCGGTCGTTGGACGACCTTAGGAGCCGGCTTGCCGCGAAGGTTGCGGATGCTGGTCCATTGGCGGGTCGGGAGGAGAAGCGACAGAACATCTCTTGAGACACTAAGACGACCTCAATCTGCAGCCTCAGGTTCAGGCTTCGGATAATGATCGAGGATGGTGAGGTCGACTTGCGTGCGGGCGGGCGTGCAGAGACAGACTATGGACGAGGAGCTGTGGGAGGATGGAAAGGAAGTGGAGGGCAGCAGCCCAGCCGGAGCGCCTACCGTACACGCTGTAACTAAGGTAGTGTGATTGCACCTGCTTGTGTCGGCAGGAGCGAGATCGAGTTCTTTCAATCGCGGAGCCGACCCGAGGTAGATAGGAAGGAAGGAAGGTACGCGCCTTCTGTTTAGGTAGTGAGCTCCTCGGAAAGAGGTTATCGTGGACTTTCCCGATGCAGGATTTCCAACAATGGGACCTTCAAATCGTGGTTTCCGGGTTGGCACACAGTACCTGCTTCCCGTACACATCGACCCGAGCTGGAAAGGCCTTTCTCGACAGCTCATTCACAAGGATGCCGACAAGCCACAAGGACCGGAATAGCGTGTGCGCGTCTGTATTCGCCCGCCCTCGAGCGATCACAGCTGGACAGTGAAGGCCGATGGTGGCGGAGGCAATGGAGGCAACGGCACGCGCGACAGCGAGGAGAGCAGCATTGTGCTAAGGAAGAGGGCAATAGCACTAGCAACAGCGGCGGGCTTGGAGACGATCCGAGACGCAATGCATTATGCGGCCAGCTTTTGAAAGTGTAGCGTAGGTGGGTGGGCACAACCAAGAAGCTCATCGAGGTTCGTCATCCTCTGTGTATAACGCAGACTCGGGAGCAGAGTATCCTCTGGCCTTCTTAAGTCGGGCAGTCCCATGGGTGAAGCCTTGAAACTTTGGTGGATTGTTGACACCTGTTTGACACCCACGATGCTTCTGATGGCTCGAGAAATGCAGTCGGAAGAGTTTTGTCAGTTCTGCGCAGGATCGTCAGGAACGAAAGACGAGTGACGAATGACCAAGGATCTCATGTGGCATCCGCTGCAGTGTCAATCGTCAGTTGTGATATCAAAAACAAATCGCGGTCTCAGTCAGAATTGTCGCATGACGTCGCGCTTGGTACAGACATCAGTACTTGCTTAGATAAGCGGGATCGTCAAATGTACCACCATGGTGGTACACTTCAAGGGCCCATGCCAGCTGGGCTGGCTCTCTTACCTACGTAGATAAGCAGAATCGTGACATGTCTGTGGGTGGCCCATAGTGGAGAAGCGGGCCAACATGTCAGGCGGGTGGCACATCACCTTAAGGTACAGGGACCTAGCCCACTTTTGGAGTTCCTACCTAGGTACCTAAGGTACCTTATCCAGCTCCAGCTCACGCATTTCCGCTCGAGTGCAAACACCCCCACCTCCAAGACCGCCTCAACTGTCCGTACCTCCAGCTAGCACTCTCCGAGGACAATTCGGATCCTCATCCAATTGCTCCAGACCCCGATGTCAACCCCATCCTACGTCAACCTTTCATGTCCAACTCCAACTCCAGAAGCCCCACCGTTATTGATTTGGGATTGTTGGCAGTTGGTTGGCAAGGTACCTGAGGTTGGACATAGAAAGTCACGGGCCGTGCCGCATCTAGCGGAGCGCCATTCAGAACTTCGGCGCGCGAATCTGCAGGTACAGAGGACCGAAATCCCGAAGCATACACGAAACGCCGTGGCGGGCGTTGTTCGAATGCTCACAAGCAACAATTGGGGCCAAAACTTGTGAACCAGCACAAGCTGCCAAACGTACCTAACCGTGTAAATGCCTGAAAGCAAAGTCGACTTGACACGAGAGTCCGCCTGAGCAAGGCAGGTATCCTTACCAGCACGTGAGTAAGACCAATACTTCCGTGACAGTGACGGGAGCTCCCCATCACACCAGCTTTCTGGTGACCTGGCCAATGAGGCACATCAAAGTCAGCAGGAAGCTAGCGATAAGCTTACTCAGTGCCCTGCTAGTTTCTAAGGAAATTGGAAGGTGCCGCCCTCACAGCCACAGGTTAGCCCCAATTCAAGCAGTTCTTCTTGGGCATAAGAACAAGGATAACGTGAGGTGCTTTAAGGTGCCTACCTAAGGTACCTTAGGTAGGAATCTGCCCCAGACCTGCCATAGGCGAGGTAAATGGGCTTATCCTCCACGGGCAACCTCTATCGGCCCGCGACGTGGAAGCAACAACCGTCCAACTCCCTAGACAAGATCCAGCAGCTGTTAACGCAAGCCCAACACTCGGTCCAGCTCCCAAAGTCATCCGATGACCTGACGCCAAAAGCAAACCAAGCAAGACTCGGCTTTCTATCTCTTGACAGGCCCAAGGGTATCACGAGTTTCTTTGCGCCTCCCTGTTCACCCGCATTCCGCATCCCCCGATGAGAGCCCCAAGGGAGCTGCCGCCAAAGAGTATCAAATGTTTATCAGGTTCCCTTCTCATTACCCCGAGACTCTCTAGAAGCTATGTAGTAAGGGAGCTGACCAAGTTCGATCCAGAATACTCCAACATGTCGCCCCAAGCGCGCCGGTCCGAATCGACTTTCGCCGGCATCGTTGTTGACCATCATTCACAGCATGCTGTCGCTGCAGCTTGCCCGTTTGGTTTGGCAAAGCGCAATCGATGCCCTAGCCTCCAGGCTTTTGGGGTTGTATTCTTCTATCCACTCGTACCCTTCCACTCGTCTTCTGATACTCGTCTTCCATCTGACTTTCAAGAGAACAGTGCCACCAATCAACCCAACCAATCAACCCGACCAATCTGCCTCCTTACTGACTCATCTTCCTCGTGTCGGCCCACCGAGAGATCCACGACAGCCACCGGTATGCGCACCATCACGCCACCTGGTCTTTGCCGTCCGTCTACGGCTTCTGGTGTGAGAGACACCGCTGGGGCTGTGGTATGCCTCGGATGGGATGACCCTTTGGACTACATGGCAGACATTGCTGCGGGCTGGCAAGTCGAATCTACAGAAGCGATCCTACAGGCCTCAGACGGCCGCCGACGACCATCTTCGAAAACGAACGATGAATAGCAACACCAAGGCAGGCATGACCTGGTAAGCTGCGACAATAACGGCGCTGAAGGTAACAATAAGGCACGCGGGAAACCGTTCGATGACAGAGACACCGCGTGGCGCAGAGGCGCGCATCACGGATCAGGACAGACAGCAAGTCAACTACGCGAAGCCGACACCGGCCGAGATGAAGCTGATTCGGTCTAGCGCTGTCGGCGGCCGTTGGTGGTGCGGACAGTGTCTTGGATATAGATGAATCCATGGGGGAAGGGAGTAAAGCGTCGGAAGCAGAAGTTCAGGTGCGGGTCATGGATGCGTTGGACTGAATTCGCGCTGTTGGGGAGGACTTGAGAAAGACCAATTTCCTCGCGCAATCTCTCTGCCTCTCGACTCTTGAAAGTTAGCTATGCGGCTCGAATTGCCCCGAACCATGGGCATGGCTAGCAGGCACTTCGACCGACTGGCTGAGTACGAGCCACTGAGCTACCCAACATTTCGTCGTTACCGCTCCGGAGCGCTGCATCGACGAGCACGTCCCGTCGTCCTGTAATTTCACATGTTGCTGAGTAGCAACGAAATCGCAACTCACTTACAGCCACCTTGTCACAGCTTGCGAAACTATCACCAGAAGCTTAGGGCACTGAAAAGCCGACTTGAACCAGTTGCAGATATCTTAGAAGCCTTCCTGAACGTAGCGTTGGTATAGCAGCATTAAATCCAGAGCAACTAGCCATCTTGAGTAACACTCACCTATTTATTTATATATTTAGCGGTTGCATTTAGCAGGTGTATTCGGCGGGTGCAGTTAGCTAGCGTCGCAAGCGCCATTCACACCCTCGGTCGGGATTGAGGAATAGACGATGCCTTCTCCTTCGTTATCTTAACTTCTAGCAAAGAGACTGCCGCTTGCGAACAGATTGCCCGCATGAAGACCGTCGGCGACGTGCGCTCACACACGATCAGGGTCCCGCACACACAACGAGGCCACACAAGCACTGGGCTATGCCGGCATTCCCCGGCTGTGGTCTGTCGTGGTGTTCATAGTATATGACTGATCCCCAGAGCCCATCGTTGGTGCGGCCATTCAATCATCGGAACACACGACGTGTATTTCGGCTATCTCTACTGCGCCACCACCACCGTCAATTATGCATAACTCGTCACAGCACCTGTCAGCAACCGGGTGCTGGCCCAATGCTGCTGCTGCACGCTGTCGGCACGAGCTTCGCGTTGTTGTTGATGCTGTGCGGAGGGCGTTAGTTGAGGTTCTCGAGCATGACGCCTGGCTTGTCTCAGACGAGCAGCTACCTGTTGAGACTATCTAATGCTCCACCTGCAAGCACGCTCACATCTTTTCCGAGGTCTGCCTGTTCTTAGAGTGTTGACAGAAAGTTGTGGTGTGGTGGATGACAGCATCGTGAGACTGCTTATAGAGAAGCCCGTCTCGGATTTATAACGAAAGCTCGCCTTATAGCCCATCCGCTGCTAACCCGGTGCGGTCCTCTTGGAGGTCCCACGCACGCAAGACTAGAAGCTTTCGCAGCGGTTAAAAAGGGATCTCGCGGACGCAACGACCTTAGCGATAGTAGTTTTTGGCGCGAGTACGTTCGAGGTATGCAAGGTCTGGAAGGAGACGACCGCCTACTAAGCATGGGTACGGGTTCTAGTAGGTCCCGCCTCGTCGTATATTGCGGAAGATGTCATCCAGAAGTTGGAACAGAGGCCATGTCGCTCACGTGGAGGAGTAATACTAGTAGTAGTAGTGGATATTAGAGGAGAATTCCTGGGGTTATGCGCGGGTGCTGAAGATGGATCCTAGAGGCCACATCTTACGACCAGGCTCAGAAGCTCGTCTAGTTCAGCAGCAACGACAGTTACGCGGCGCGCCAGGCAATCAGTGCCAGTGCCTCCTCGTCTGTTTGGACTCCAGATGTCGCCGCTGAGTTATTGAGGGAACCCTGCAAGATCTCTCGTTAGGCACGGCTCGATTGCTTGCGTAAACTGACGAGGCATACAGGGCTGGAGTACCAAGCTACTTAGCAGAGCGAGTACACTAGTAGTGTTGCTCCGAATCGGTGAATATCGCAGGGGCGGAGTGGCCGATCCGACCGCTGGAGACTCCTTTGGCGACCCCGTCAATTAACGGCACGACGCGTCCCTCGAAATTCTTCTCAACGACAATCCTCTGGTTGCAGAAGTCTGGTCTTCTGTTCCTCACAGGCCCCCCTCTGCCCCCTTCCGCCCCGCCTGCTATCTACAGGCCCACCGACCTTGCACGACAACAACGGACGACGACGTCTCCGACACACATCTGCTATGCCATTTCGACAAGACAACACCCTTCAGACGGACTACCGATTTCAGCCACACGCTCAAACTGGCCATGATCCAGGCTCTGCCGAACCCGCTCCACCCAGCCTACGATCGCGACCGCAGCCTTGCTTCTGCCCTCGTCCGCCTACCAGCCGACGGGTGACGTGCGACGACTTGCGTCGTGCAGAAATAAAGCAATTGAGCTCTTCTTCCTATCCCGCGCCTCTACTTCTAGTGACCAGCAGCTGGACCTTTCTGCAAGCGCCTCCATGCTTATCCCCGATGATTTCGCCACCATTTGGACCGTCCTCGATGCCTACTATATCCTCCTCGACGATATCAGCGACGATCGCTACGCCTTCTTCGGCCAGTAGCGGGGTTAAAGTCGGTCTGGTTGGTACAAGGAGTTTCAGCAGCCATTCTCATGCAGCAGCAGAAGAAGAATAACGCCGAGAAAGAGAGGTAGAGCTGCATGTTAGCCGGTGTTGTTTTTAATTGAGTTTGTTGCCGCGGCTGCCGGCCATGGTCGTCATGTTTGGCGGCGGTTGGACGAGGAGGAGGTGGAGGTGGAGGTGGAGCAGGGTCTACACGATCGTACTGAATACACTAATGAGGCATGCCGGGCCGCCGGCGGCGTTGGAGGCGGTTGGTACAGTAGATCCCCCTATAAATGCATCAGACTCAGGCACCACACCTATATGCATGTTGAGGGAAAACTGCATATTTTAGAATATAGCTTTGATTTTAGATTATACTTACTACGCTACTAAAATTAAAAACCTAAATATATCGAAAATTGTACTTAATTCTTCTAGCTATGATTTATTAAGAAAGTAGGAGGGTGCGTAGTGGGAAGGCAGGCACGCAGTAGGAGGGCGGGTAGGCAGTAGGAAGCGGTAGAATACCCCTACCTAACCCCTTATTTTAGCTCTATAATATAACTAAATTCCCCTGCCCTGCCCCCTTATACTAAATAAAATAGGAGGGTATATATATTATATAAATATATATTTTCTAATATTTCGCCTATATAAAATAATATAAGTATAACATCTGTATGCATTTAGAGGGTGATATTCTATTTAAGGGTTATATATTTACAGGGGGATCTACTATATACTAGGAAATAGTGAGTTGGAGGACAACTATGTTGATGTTATTAAAGTGGAGGGATAGCACTCGTTTGCATTTGCCCTACCTAAAATCCCTATTAATGCGCTATTTTTCAATCTACCCGGTTGGTTAGCAAATACCTTAGTATATATAGTAGCGTAATTGTAATTAAAGCTTATGTTGCTTATTATACTATTTATACGTAATTCTTTTTATTATTTTTATAATAATAAGGGTAATTAATAGTAATTCTGCTACTAAAGGCCCTACGTAAGGTTTAAGGGCGCTATTATCACGCAAGGGTAGATATTTTCTTTTATATTATAATAACTTTGCCAATGTATTTAGTAATTTAACAATCCTTCCTAATAGGCCTAATCCTTTAAGAGACTAACTATAAAAGACAGCTAATACTATATTAGCTTTAATTAAATCTTAAATAAATGATGTTTAATAAAAATATAACTATTGTAACCTCCTAAGTAACTATGAAACCATTAGCTAAGTCTACTACCCTAAAGGAGTCTACTAATATAGCCCGCGCTAGCTATATTCTTTTTTTTCTATAAAAGGGTAAATATAAAACTAAAAGGGTCCTATAGTAGTACCGATAGTGTTACTTATAATAATAATAATATTTATAAGGTTCTACTAGCCTTAACTACCCCTTATATTTAAATAAACCTTATAAGTAAATAATATAACTTACCACTATTAGTAATAACAGAGAGTAACGCCCTTAAAAATAGTATAATTAATAATGCCCTAGCTAAACTACTATTAATAAAGAAGACTATTATAAAGAATAATTATAAAGAGGAGCAAAAGCTAGCTATATATATATAAAAGATTTAAGAGCAGGTATATATATAAAAGATCCTATTAATCTTAAAATAACCCCTTTTTATTATTACTACTAACAAAAAGTACTACTACTGGGATGGGATAAAATAGACTTAGCAGCGCAGCTTTTAAAAAGTCCCCTTAGCGCATAGACCCGTTATAAGAGGACTATAGAGTAGAGCGTAGAGGAGAGGAGCATAGCGGACTTGATTATTAGTATTATTATTATTAGTACCTTAATAATCCGATACCTCGTTTTTTAGTATTTTCTTAGCGAATTTGTATCTAATTTAGATAATCTCTTTTAATTAGATCTACTAATTACTTTATATATTATTTAAGCTTATTTTTAATACTCTTACTTAGTTATAAGTAGAGTTATATTACTTATTATTCTTTCTAGTCCTTATTAGTTCTAGCCCTTCTTAATAGTACTTAGAGGTAGATTCTTTTACTCTTTTTAATAGCTTTTATAAGCTTCTTAGAGAGTTAAGTTCCTTCGCTATATATCTATATCCCCGCCATTAAAACATATATACATATATATATAACTAATCTACTTTAAATATAATAATAAGCTTAAAAAATCTATAGATAATAAGTAACGACGATATAATTAACGATAAATATAGCATAGAAGATAAGAAGATATTTATAGATCTACCTAACTTAGTTTAAGAGAATAATAATAGCTATATATTCTTATAGAATTAAGGTAGGAATAACGGAGAGCCTAAAACCCTCCCTTCTATATACTATTAGTAGGTTCTAGTAAGCGTATCCCTTTTCCTTATCTCTTATATATTATTATAACTACTATTATTTAACTAGAAAGTTATAGCTCTATATAATAACCTCTAGCTTTTACTCTTTTTACTATAGTAATATCCTCTACTAGGTTAATATATTAGTTCCTAGGCTTAAAGCTAAAGAATATTATATCTTTAAAGTTATATAATTATATAGTATCCTTATCCAAATTTATAAAACTAATAAACTACTTAGGTTATACCTTATTATAATTAATAACTCATATAATCTCTTCTAAGAGCTTTAGCTACTCTTCTCTACTAGCTTACTTATACTAACTTTATAGTATATATAGCTATTCTTATTAATTAGAATATACCTCAGAATTCTCTAACTATTAGTCCTCCTATAGTTATAGCTTTTACTTATAATATTAGTCTTAACTTAGGTATTAGAGTCTAGAGTACTAATGAAGTAGAAGGGAGTTATATAGTAATAGTCCTTATTCTAGCTAGCTTTAATGTACTTTATATAGCTAATAATAATATAGCTTATTATGTTATAAAACTAGTAGTATCCTATAGCCTAGAAAAATATATATTATAATAGCCTATCCTATTAAAAGCCTCTATGACCTCTTCTTTCTCTACCTCTTCTAAACTATTAATATTATTAGTATCCGCTTTCATAGTCTCTATATCTAGCTTATAGATAAAAGTATTATTACTATTAGTATTAAGTTTATAAATAGTTCTAAGATTATTATTTATAAGGTTTAATAGCTTTTATAATATTTACATCAAAGGTACTCTCCCCTAAGCTAGTAACTCTCTTAATGAGAGTTAAGATATCTATCTTATAATTAGCTCTATTAATCCTCAAAATCCTAAAGTCCTCTATAAGAGATTTAATAATTAAGCTTATAATCTAGGCTATAGAGGCTCTTTAGCTTTAGCCTTCTACCTTATTAGAATTATCTTTACTAGGACTTAAAGCGTTATTATTAGTTTAGACTTAATAAAACTAGTTAATTATTAAAGTTCCTAATAAGTAATAAACTATTTATTTAGAGTATCTTTTATTATAACTTATTACTTTGAAATAACTTTAATAAGCTAATAACTAAGACTTTAAGTTATAGCTCTTATAGCTCTCTCTAAAAAGTAATAATAAGTAATATAAATAAGCTTAGTATTAATAAGATCTAGGTCTCTATATTAAGTAGCTCTCTATCAAAGCTATTAAATAGTAGTAATTAATACTATAACCTAAGAAGGGTTATTATCCTTAATATAAGATCTTATAACTAGCTTCTAGAGATCCTTATTAGGGTCCTAATAAGACTTTAGGTCTATAAATTTAAACTAATAAAGAAGCTTCTCTTTGGCTTCTTTTTAAGACTTGGCTTTATTAATATAAGATTCTACTATATCTTAATAGTCGCTAGAGCTATATATATAAAACTCATTCTTTATATTATTATTATTAGTCTTATAGTAAAGCTTTAAAAGGCTCTTATAATCTAAAATAAAATTAGAGATATTAGTACTAATAAACTTAGGCGCTCTAGTAGAGTAGGGAGTTATTACTATAATAATAAGACGTCTTATAAGGAGATTAATAAGGGCTATAATATCCTAATTAGTATAAGTCCCTTTAGGAGAATATAGAGTACTTAAGAGTATTACTCCTATTCCTAAGGTAAGATTTATAGATCTATCTATATTATTATTAGAAGCTAGCTATTCTATAGTATAAGATTATATCTTATGTAATAAAGCTCCTATAAATCTCTATTTAGATTACTTCCCCTTATTAGAAGAGGATCTAGTATCTAGGTTAATTAATTAAGAGGAAGATATAATACTAATAGGCTAATAAATATTGAAGTTAATATTATATAATTAAAGTAATAAGGTCTTCTAAGTAGTAAAGTAAAGTTATTATGATAATATCTTCTAAGTAGAAAGATAAAGTAAGTAATTATAGCTCTTTTTAAGAATAAAAAGGAAATAATATAAACTATATAAACTAAATAGATATAGAAAGGTCTTATAACCTGAATCTTATTACTCTAGGCTCTTCTAGACCTACTTTAAGTATTATTACTTAATATAGAAAGGTCTTCCTAATAACGCTCTTATCTTAAAAGAATTTATAGCTTTATTATATTAGTATCTCCTAAATATTAGTATTTACTACTCTTAGTACTTAAGGATATAATAATAAGGGGTTTATTAGTCTTCTTTTACTAATCCGGTTAATCTCGCTATACTTATTAGCTTAGTAAAACTACTAATCGCTATATTAGTCTTATCTATAGCTATCTTAGCTACTTTAACTTTATAATACTGATATTTAATAGGCTAGTAGGCTTTCTAAATAGTAGACCTACTTATAGTTTAAGACCCTCCTATTTAAATTACTTAGAGAGTTATAGAGCTACTTAATAATAAGGATAATACTAATAACGCTATATTACTAGATACCCCTAAGGAATAAGTTAGGTAATAAGGGTAAAATACATAAGATAAGCCCTAGATTTAATATAGTAATTTATAGATTAGTTACGCCTTTACTCTTAAGCTATATAGTGAGAGAGTAAATAGGAAGGTAGCTATCCCTAAAGCCTTCTTTCATTAGAACTAGCTAGATTAAGATAAAATAGTCTATAATACTACTAAAGCTATAATTAGTAAGTATAAGAATAAATATAACTTAAAGGTATAAGAGGTTTTTATTCCTATTAATATTATACTTTTAAATTTTACTTTTAAATTTATTTAATAAGATAGGAGCTAGTAATAGGAAGTCATATTAATAGAATAATAATAAGAACTATTCCAAAGGCTAAATTACTTTAGCTATTATCTGTATAAGCTTACTTGAGTATTTATAAACTAAGTTAATTCAATTTAACTATTATACAATTAATTCTATTTTTAAAATAGGTATTATAATAGAAAAGTAGGATTCTATATTACTTCTACTACTAAGATATATCATTATTCTATACTTTATTATATTCTATTGGTACATTACTATTACTCTTTATAGCCCTATAAATATAATAATTAGAGAGATTATTAATAGTAGTTTAGCTACTAATTTTATTAATAAAGGTTATATTAAGCGCTTATGCCTATAGAGCAATATAGTTAAAATAAATATATAGATCTATAGGATTACCAATAGAGAGCAGAGAATCTAATTCATAGGTATAATTATAAGTAGTATTTATATTAGTAGTAATGTAATTTAAGGTATTAGCTTTTTTATTTTCCCTAAGAACTCTTATATTAAGGATCTAATACTAGGAGCCCTTTTTGTTTAAAGATTAAAATAATACTAGATTATTAGAGTCCTTTAGTCTAGGAATATTAAGACTATTATCCCCTTATTATTCTATATAAGAGGCTTAACTACTTACTTTCTAGAAAATATTATTAAAATAAGTTATTTGATATTTTCTTAATATTAATATACTTTTATATCTCCTATAGAGGAGTAGAAATAGAGGCTATTACTAGTAAACCTAATATAGTAATAAGCTTGAACTTAATAAGATATAATTAATGAGTTAATAATAATATTAAAGAGTAATAAGAGCTAGATATAATACTAAATAGTATAAGGGTATATTAGGATATTAAAGTAATTTAATAAGCTTTTAAAAGCTCTTATAACTTACTAGTGGAAGTTCAATAATAATTAGACCTTAAGAAGAAAGTTATTATTATTTTTAAAGAATTTAGATTAATTTTTAATAAGACTTTAGAGATTATAATCTAAGATAAAGTTACCCTTAAGCTTAATGATTTCAATAAAGCTATTATAAGTACTAGATATATAGTAGGATATAATAGCTATAGTATTACTTATTAATATGATATTTATAGACCTAAGAAGAAAGTCATAAAGAAGAGAGTACTTAGGAAGAAGTTTAAGTTAATATATTATAAAGGAGTTAAAGTTATTATAGCTATAGATATTATCTTCTCCTATAATTATTATATACTATTACTAATAGTACTTATATTACTAATAGAAGATATTAATATAATATATATAATAAAAGATTAGAAGATCTAGCTTATTAATAATACTATATTAAATAGCTTAACTCTAGATAGAGACTTAGATTAAAAATTAAAGATATAAATAAGAGCTAAGAAGAGTATAATACTGAATCCTAGCGCCTTATTTATAAGCTTATTTTTATTAAGATGTTAACTATTAAGTAAGGAATAAGGCTTATAAAGGCTTAGCTAGAAGCTATCCTTAAGACTATCAATTATCTATAGCTTAAAAGAAGAAGCTTCTCCTAGCTATTCTTATAATAAGAGAAAACGCTTTAGCTTAGGAATTTATATATTATAGCTCTATTTACTTTTTTATTACTCCTCTATAGATTTATTACTCCTCGATAGAGAATTTAAATAATCCTATATAAAGCATAGTAATTAAAAAGGATCTTAATATTAAGAGGACTAGAGTAGGATAGTATTATAATTCTAAAGGATAGACTAGAGAAGGGAATACTTAAATAGAGTTACATAGCCTACTATGATCTATTCTTCTCTATATAAAACAAGATAATAAGATAAGGTTTATAAACTTAATAACTAAGATTAATATAGTTATAAGACATAGTATTACCCCCTTTAGTAGATAACTTCTTAGAGGATTTCGCTATATATTTACTATTATTACTATTAGACTTCTTTTTGGGATATTACTAAGTCCCCTTAGACCCTATAAGTAGGGACTTAACTATATTTATATCTCTTATTTAATTACTATAGATATATATATTACTTTAAGGAGTAATAAACTTAGTTACTTAGTTCATATAAGTTATAACTAGAATCCTATACGGCCTTATACCTAGTTACTATAAAGCCTTCCTTAATAATATCGCTATTAAAGGACTAACTTTATAATATAATAAAGAAGAGATTAAGTCTTATCTAGGGATTTATAGATTTATTTTAGAATATTTATAGAATATTAATAAGGTCATAGTTAATTTAAAGCTAGTGGAGTATATAATAGTACTAATTAAGTTATAAAAAGCTTAGGAAGTAGTAATAATTATTAGCTATACTTATAATAATAATAGGAATTATCTAGAGGAAGTAAAGATAGTTAAGATCTATAAATAGGTTATTTATACTAACTTAATAGAGTTAAGGGCTTTCCTAGGGATTATAATGTTCTATAGATCCTAGGTAAAGGACTATTTTACTATTATAAAGCTACTAACTTACTTAAGAAATATATCTCTTTTAATTAAGAAGAAAAGTAATAAATGGCTATAAATACCTTATATTTAATACTTATAGAGGCTCTAATTCTTACTACTATAAACTATAGCCCTAGAGGAGGGGATGTTTAATTTATAATTAATATCAATCATATAAAATAGAGTAAAATCCTAGGATAATCTATTAATAACTAGCGTATAGTCTCTCGCTTTAAGAGTAGTACTTAGGTAGGACTAGAGCCATTATATAATATTAGGAAGAAAGAGCTATATAAGATGTTAAAAGCCTTAAAGAGGGTATATAATTATTTAGAAAATACTTTATCTTAGAGATAGATACTTAGATATTAGTTATATAACTTGATAGAGTAGCTATAGACCTCCTAGGAGCCCTTATTATCTACTAGATTATATAGATTTAAATATTTAACTTCAAAAAATAATTTAAGTATAGTATTTAGAATATAGTAGTAGATAGGTTATTATAAAAACCCTAGGGCCCCTCTATTATTATTAATAAAGAAACTAAAAGGGAAATTAACTCTTAGATTAATTTATAGATCTTCTTTAAAAGTATAGAAGCTAGTTCCTTCCTTAATTAAGCTTAATAATATAATAATAAGTAATATATGCAGGGGTCCTAGTAGGGGATATATAAGAGATTGTTAGTAATATAATAAGTATCCTAAATATACATCTTGAAAATTTATAGATTTATTCTATATATTCTGAATAGATTACCTATTATTTAATAATATAGTGGCCTCTAGCCACTACATAGTGATTTTACCTACTTAAATGGAATAGACCTTCTAACTCCGCGCCTCCTTATAATACACATAGCCTTCGGTCACGTGATCCACTAGATAGCCTCACGATCTTTAACTTCACATCGATAATAATATAGTTTCCAATTATTCAATAGACTATAAAACTATTAACTTATCCTCTCGCGCACTACCCGCGCTACTAATACTATATCTATTACCGCTTCGTCCGCTAGTTATTACTATCTTTACTATACTTCTATGAGTAACGCTCTCTCTATTTAGCGTAAGCTATACTTACCGACGTTTAAGTCCTAAGGGGCCTAGGCTACCTCTACCTTAGTAATATAGAGAACCTACTTAAAGAAGGGCTACTCTATAGGATATATCGTTTAACGACCTACTTAGCTTCTACTACTAAGTCTACTTACTTAGCTATAATGTTATTATACGTTATAGGGTTCCTTACAGGGGTATTAATAAGAGCCCTATCAAGAGCTATACTAATAATATACTCTCTATATATAATAGAGTAATTAATAAAGGAGCGGGTTTTATTAATTATATTGATATTAAACTCTCTAGCGATCTCTTTTATATTCTTTATATTAAAGGCTATACCTCATATAGGCTTAGCGTTTTTATATATATGGTCTAGTGCTAATATCTTTAAGGATTTTATTATAGATTATAGGGATAAAGAAGAGGGAAGGTATAAGGCCCTATTTATAAAGCTTTTTATACTTCTAGCTATAAGAACCTCTTAGGAAAGACCTCTTTAGTTAAGGAGTTATCTCTTATAGAGTAATATTTATAATACCTTATTAAAAGGTCGACCTTTTAGGTTAACGAGTTATCTTATATAGTAGCTTTACTATAAAAGCCTTAGTAGCCTATTTAGCTCTAAGCCCTAGTATAGCGTACGTCTAACTTTATATAGTAATATTTAGATGGTTTACTTATGAGTAGTAGGAGTATATAGGGTTCCTATATTATTTTTCTTAACTAGTAGAAGGTATAGGTTAAAATGCCTATATAGTATTTCCCGAATTATGCCTACGAAGTAGGTGAATTTGTTATAGTCTTTTTGCGAAGGGGCTGCGGCGTAAATCCGAACTTGATTTATAATATAGAGACGCCCTCTAAGGCTTTCATTAGTAAGGTATTATAACTTTAAGACTAAGGCGTTAGATTATTATATTGAAACCTGCCTACTTTTTACTAAACTAATAAATTAAAAGCTAATACTAAGATAAGTTATTAAGAACCCTAAATAGCAAAAGAAGCTAATTATATGGGCTTATAAAGAGAGTAGTTATTAAGGTAAATAAGTTATAATAAGGAGACTATTTGATCGCGATATATAGGGTAATATATATTTAGAAATTAATAAATCCCTAAAAAGTTACTTTAATTACTAGAAGAGGAGGGCTCTATATATAGATAATATAAGGATATATAGCTCTCTAAAGGGACTACCCTTTATAAAGATCTTATTAGATATATAGAGAGTAAGTAAGTAGTATCTTATAGAGGTAAGGGATTTATTTATAGAATAACCTAAAGCTTACTAGCTCAAGAGAGTAACTTTAGCTAGAATTATAAAGTTTATTTAAGAAGTTATCTACTACTATAGGTTATATAGCAAGATCATTATTGATAGAGGCCTAGAGAATAAAGATATTATTATTAAGTTTAATAAGAAGTATAAATAAGTAGGAAAGTAATATCTATATATAAACTAAGGGTTAATTGAGTAATTAAGACTGATTATTAGCTAATTACTTAGATATTAACTCTTAGTTATACCTCCTTACTACTCTATTTATAAACTAATTAAGTATTTATATTTTAACTAGCTTTAGCTTTTTCTATGTTTTATATGGGTTTAAACCTAATACTCCTATTAAGACCTTAATACTAACTTAGAGGGTTCTTAATTAGAATTTAGTAATAATAAAAGAAGAGGAAATCTAAATATATCTATAAGCCTCCTTATAACTAAATAAGGATAAGAAATAAGCTAGGAATATGATTAATAGTTAATATAAGAAAAGTATAGAATATTATAATAATTAATATAAGAGGATAATAAGGAAGGAGAAGCTAGAAGTAAGTAATTTAGTATTAGTATCTAATATTAAAAGCTCTATTACTAGATTATTTATTAAGAAGCTTAACTGCTAATAATAAGGCCTCTTCTATATCCTATTATAAGCTCTAAATACCCTATTATATTAATTAGTAACTTTAGTAAGTAATAACATTATTAAGAAGATACTTAGTAGAAATCGACTTTATAAATTTATTTAAGCTCCTAAAGGGTATTAGAAACTAAGTAGTATAGATATTTATATATCTAATTTAAAAAGAAACTTAATAAAAGTCCTCTTTAATACTAGGGAGTAAAAAGTATAATAATTATATACCTAAAGAGGGAGAGGAGAAACTAACAATACCTAGAGAAAGTGATTAGAGTAAAGAGGAGGATTTATTATAATTAGTAATATAATTAAAATAGAATTTACAGGATTTAGAGAAAGTAATTAAGATATTAAAAGCTAAATAATAACTCATTATTAAGATTCTTAAAATATTAAAGAAGAAAGAGAAGGCGTATATTAAAACAGAGGAACTAAAGGACTTATAATCTCTCTTTTATCTTAGTTTGTTCTAATTAATAATTTATAAACCTATTTTTATTTATTCCTAGGGTCTTCTTCCTAATATCTCTTATTTTCAAAACTTAAGATTCTAAAGATAATATTTCTAAACTTTAGAAATAAAGGTAAGAGATAATATTAATAACTCTCTATTTATTTACATATACCGCCTTATTATTATCTAATATAATAATAACCTATTCACTAATTACTTTAATATCTATTAGTAACTCTAATAGGATTATTAAGCCTAGAGATATATAAGACCCATAACTCCTTAATGATAACGCTAAAGACCCCTCTTATTAAATAAATAAGAGATTAATAACCTAAGGATAAAAGAGAAGAAGAAAAAGAGAGAGGGGGTATTAAAATCATAGTTATTAGCCTCTTAAGAGGATATTAGTAGATCTATTATAATTAGGCCCTTATATACTAATAAAACTAATAAGACTAGCTCTAAAAGTAGTTATTACTAGAGAGAAAAAGCAGGATACTTATAGAGGGAATCTTATTAATATCATATCTAGACATAAATTAAATTTAGTTTTATAGACCTATTTATAAGTTATTCGCCTTAATTCCTCGCTATAACTTAACTAACTTCATATTCCCTTTTTCTTCGTTTTACCCCCCCCCCCCCCCCCCTTCCCCATTTTATATAAATATATTTAGAAATCCTATCTCCCTTCCTTAACTTATAATATGAGGTTCTAAGTAGTTTATAATTTCTATAAGGTTAAACTCTAGAGGTAGCTCTAATATGAAAGGGTAATAAGAGTAATTAAATCTAGCTTTAGAGTAATATTCTTAAGCTTATTAAGGATAAAAATTATTTTAGAGAAATAAGAAGTTAGATTTAGCTATAGATAGAAATATAGCGTTTATTAGGATTTAGGACTATGAAATCTCCTTAATACTATTAAACTACTTACTCCTCCTCACCTTATTATTATACTTAATTCTATATCTATAGCACTTATAAGTACTTAGATTATTATATAAGTAACCCTCTTAAGTCTTATAGAAAAAGTAGTTAATATAAGGAGCACCTAGTATAGAGATATACTTAAAGTATAGTTTATAGATATAAATACTAGTTACAAGGTTCCTAATAGTATAAGCTTACTCTTTATAATAGATATAGGGTATTATATTATAACTACCTTAGGGTTAAATAAATAAGCTATGTATAGCTAATATATACTAAAAGACCTTTATTTACTATCCTCTAGAGAGTAAGGTAGTAGAATTATGAATAAAGACTTAAGAATAGAAGCTTCTAGACCCCTTAGTTACTCTAAATATTCATTTGAAGTCTAATTCATTAAGATAAGCCCTCTGGAAGGCTAGCCTTATTACTTTAGTAGTCTTATTAGAGGATATCTAGATATTGAGTTACAACTACGTAAGACTTATAACTACTTAAGAACTATAATTATTAGCTAGAAAGTAGGAGAATGATAATAAAGAAGAGAAGAAATACCTAAAGTTAGTTATTACAGTATTAAATAAATAGAGGTATATTATTTTTCTTTATTTTAAGTATAGAGATATTAGAACTAAGGATCTAGAGTTATTACTCCTAGAAGATAATAAGAATTAAATTAATTAGTATTTTTAATACCCAAAATAAGGAACTTATAATTAGCTATACTAAGAAGAGATAATTTACAAATATAAGAGGGAAAATATAAAGAAGCTAGGTTAAAATTAATTAATTAAGTAGAAATAGTTATTAGAGGAGGAGAAGTTAATAATAGAGAATAGAGGAGGATATTTGCTTAGTTTTATAATTAGACTACTTATTTTAATAGCTATTACCAGGGTTGGGATTTAGTCAAGTCAAGTCAAGTCAACAGGTTGACTAGGACTAGGCTAGTCAAGTCACCCTATTGACTAAGACTAGGCTAGTCAAGTCAAGTCGACTAGCTAGTCAGACTAGTTGACTAGTATAAATTAATATAAATATTAATAAATATTAATATTTATTAATATTATATAATATTAAATATTTATTAATATAAATAAATATTACATAATGATTATTATAAGTAAATATTATATAATTATTATTATAAGTAAGTATTATATTATCATTATTATTAATAAGTATTATAATAATAGTTTTAATAGTTTATAAGTGAAAAGTAAAATAATATAAATAAAATAAAATAATATAACTAAATAAACTATATATATAAAAATCTAACTAATTAATCTTCTTCTTCTTCTTCTTCTTCTTCTTCTTCTTCTTCTTCTTCTTTTCCTAAGTTATCTAAGAATATCTCTTCTAATTCCTTTAAATCCTTAATTTTCCAATATTTTAATAGGATTAATTCTGCTATAGTATGAGGGCTTAGTTTATTTCTGTTTTTAG
>JAOQIF010001110.1:0-27512 GCA_026260285.1 Colletotrichum sansevieriae
AAATAATTTCTTTTTTTTTTTTTTTTTTAAACCCCCCCCCCCCCCCCCCCCCCTAACGTTATATAAATATATTTAAAAATTCTATCTTCTTTCCTTAATTTATAATATAAAGCTCTAAATAGTTTGCGATGTCTATAAGGTTAAACTCTAGAGATAGCTTTATTATAAAAGGGTAATAAGAGTATATAAACCTAGCTTTAGAGTAATATTTCTAAGCTGTTAATAATAGAGATTATTTTGAAGAAGTAAGAAGTTAAACTTCGCTATAGTAATAACTATAGTATTTATTAGGATTTAGAACTATTGAATCTCCTTAATATTAAACTCCCTACTCCTCCTTTACTTTATTATCATACTTAATTCTATATCTATAGTGCTTATCAATATTTAGATTATCATATGAATAACTCTCTTAAGTCTTATAGAAGAGGTAGTTAGTATAAGGAGTACTTAGTATACAGATATATTCAAAGTATAGTTTATAGATATAAATGCTAGTTATAGGGTTCCTAGTAGTATAAGCCCGCTCTTTATCATAGATATAGGGTATTATATTATAAATACCTTAGGATTAAATAAATAAGCTATATATAGCTACTACGCGCTAGAAGACCTTTATCTCCCACGATCTAGCGAGGAAGGTAATAGAATTATAGATAAAGACTTAACAGTAGAAGTCTCTAGACCCCTTAGTTACTCTAAATATTTATTTAAAGCACTATTTATAAGAATACTGAAGGTATATCTTAATATTTCTATTCTAATATTATAAACTTGAAATAAACTTTAATACATAACTATAGTATATATAGTTATATACCTATACAATATCTCTTTAATAATACTTTAATAACTATAAATCATAAAATAATAACTATAATAATATTTCCTTTAAGGAATAAATACTTTGAAATCCTATATAAAGTCTAATAATATCAATAACCTTATATATATATATATATATATATATATATATATATATTATAATCCTTAGCTTAATAGCTATAAATGTACAGAAATATTGCACGGACTATATAGTGATCTGAGCACGACTTTGCTGAATAATCTTAATATTTAGCTATTTAGTAGCTATATTTTAGAATATCTTACCCCTTACCTATCGAGGGCAGGATTTATAACTTAGAAATAATATTATTAATATTAAAGATTTCTCAATCAATTTATTCTAGGAAAAATGCCTCCTTATGCTTAAAGTTATTAGCTCTTATTATAATTAAAACTAGCCTATTAATATCTATTATTTAGGCTGCCTTTTAGTCCCCTTCGCTACCTATATACCTATTCTTATAGGTTATAAGCCTAGCTTAAACCTTTTGAGAACCTCGCACCTATTTAGCCTCCTTAATACTATAATAAATACCTCAAGCTTATACTCTACCTTAAGGTTACCTATTTAGGATATTCTTTTGAGAGATATAGCCTCTATACGCCCTACATAGAGCTAGAAATACTAGCTAGACTAGTTTGCTAGCTTTGAGATTAATATCTACTACGAGAAGCTATTTAAAACCCTGAATTATTTAACTATACCTCTATACGTATCCCTTTAAAGCGAGATAATATTTTAGCAAAACTATTCAACCTTGCTTTAGTCGATTATATATTCAAATTATCCCTAAGCCTCTATAAGTCATAGTTTACCTATATCCACACCGCAATACGATCAAGGCCTAATATAGGCTATATACTAGCAGCAATCCTAACTATAGAAGAGCCTATTTATCCTTCTATAGAAGAGTCTCCTACTAAAAGCCCTTCAAAAAAGGAATAAAAGAGGAGGAACATGACGAGTTAAACCTATAACCTCTAGGTTTAATAAAACAACCTATAATATATAACAAAGCTATAGTTAATACTACTAAGCCATATAATACATATCTCTCTTATGTCATAGCGCTAGGCGTGCGTACTTAAGTGTAGCTGCATTCAGAGCCTTCGTTCTGAATGTCCTATACCTTTTGCGCTATGACTACGTAGTATAGGGGAAAACATCTAAAGGGTAGCTATACCCTTAAGCCTAAAGGACTTATATATAATATTATACTTAGAACTACCCTAGGGTTATATATTTAAATCGTACTTAGCGCGCTCAGCGCGCCCGCTATATACTATGCTTAACGTGGGCTTATAGGGTCCTTATAGCGCGTTAGCCTCAGGGACCCTAGGGGTATAGGCTTAAGTGCGCGCGTAGCGTGGCAGGGCATACCTAGCATCCCAGCTAAGTAGGTAATTATGGATAATTATAGTAGTGATAGGGGGGGTGATATCATAGCGCTAGGCGTGCGTACTTAAGTGCAGCTATATTCAGAGCCCTTCGTTCTAAATATCCTATACTTTTTACGCTGCGACCGCGTGGCGCAGGGGAAAACGTCTAAAGGGTAGCTACACCCTTAAGCCCAAAGGGCCTGCACGTGACACTTATCTTATTATTATAATCTATACTATATTAGAGCCTATATATTATACTCTAAGGTCATAATGTCTGATTTGAAAGTATATCTTCCTAAGCTATCTAGATCTAATAAAAATAAAGTCTAGTTTATATATATTAAGGCCTTACCTATTAGTAAAGATGTAACTATAGACTTATCTCAGCCTATAGATAATAATAATATTAATCTAAATAACAAGGCTCTTAGCTATATACAGCTATTCTATATTAATAGGCCCCTAAGATTATAAAAGATAATATAATAGCTTATGAGGCTTGGAAATATCTTAAGGACCTATATAAGCCCATAGGGTTTACTAACGAGTTCCTAACTTATAAAGAGTTATTTCATACTTTTTTAAGTGATTTTAACTCTATAGAAGAATATATAAACAAAATAAAGGAACCTATAGATAACCTAGTTTATAATAAGCTTAAATTACCTAACTAGGTAGTTATAGTATATATATTAAATAGCTTAGATAAAGAGTTTAGTAGTTTTATTACTACTATTACTTAAGGTCTTAGGGCTAATAAGGATAGCTATACTCTTAGTAGTCTATTCTCTAACTTATTAGGCGAATTAAGACGTAAGGGTAAAGTATTAAATTTTACTACTAATAAGAATATTAATAGAAATAACTATAAAAATAATAATAAGGTTACTAAATAACCTTAGAAAAACCAAAAAGGTCTTTACTATAAAAACTATAAAAAGACTAGCTATACTGAGGATAACTATGCCTTTCTATACCCTAAAAAGGCCCTAGCATGGTGGAATAAATCTAATAACAAAAATAAAAATAATAATAAAAACAATAAATCTTCTACTTCTACTACTCATGAAGTTAATATAACTACCTCAAGGGTTATAGAAGAAATAGAAGATTAAAACAATAATAAAACTTAAATAACCCCCTATATATCTATAGATCAAATTATTAATTAAAACGAGGATCTTATAGATCTTAATAACTCTAATGAGAATTAGGAGTTCGAAAATATATATATATCCCATAATAACCCTTATAATAATAATATAACTAATAACATAACCTTAGGTATTTTGATTTAATAGATTATTTTAACTAAGAATTTAGGATTAAGGCGTTATAACTAAATTAATACTATATTTAATATTAATACTACTACTACTATTTATATAGTTAAAAATCACACTCTTTTATATAATAAAAAACATATAAATACCTCTATAAAGTAGGGGAAAGCAAATCAGCTCACTTCGTCTATAAAAGGGGATTTGGATATTTATCCTACTAATAATCAAATAATATTAAAAGATATCTATTATATACCTAAACTAGGTATTAATATACTTAGTTAAAGTCGTCTTAATAATATAGGTATAGTCTCTATTATTTAGCAGAAACCTATTTTATATAATATATATAAAGATCATATTATAGCTATAGGCTATAAGCTTAATAACCTCTATCTCTTTAAAGTACCGTTAAGTTAGGGTTATAAAGCCCCCTTAAATTATCACATGCAGGCCCTTCGGGCTTAAGGGTGTAGCTACCCTTCAGATGTTTTCCCCTGAGCTACGCAGTTATAGCGTAAAAAGTATAGGATATTTAGAACGAAGGGCTCTGAATATAGCTGCACTTAAGTATGCATGCCTAGCGCTATAATAAAAGAAGAGGAATAACTATAATACTAATAACCTACTCTATATGCAATCTATAACTAATAATAAAACCAAAGATCTATATAAACCATAGTATAACTATTTAGGTTATATAAGCTATAAATATCTTAAAAGTCTTTTAGATAATACTAGAATAAATAAGGACTTTATAGATAAAAATAAGGCTATAAATATGATAAATCTTCTACCTTATAAAGCCTGCCTTAAGGGTACGTTTATTATAAGGTAAATAAAAAATTAATATATAATAAGGATTTAGACTATCTAGATTATATAGCCTCAGAACTTTATAGTCCTGAAACCTATAATTACTATAGGTAGTTTATAATTTTTATTAATAAATATACCCACTTTATATAGGGAAAACTATTATAATATAAAATAGCTAAAGCTATTACTAAAGCCTTTTATAAATTTAAGGCTGAAGTTAATAATAATAATAATAATAATAATAATATAAGATATAAAGCCCGTTGGGTAGTTTAAGGTTTTAACTAATACGTTAGTATAGATTACCTTGAAACTTTTAGTACTACTTATAGGCCTGAAAGCTATAGATTTATATTGATATTTGCTATAAAATATAACTATATATTAAAGCAGTTTGATGTTACTACTGGGTTTAACTGTATAAATATTAATAAGGATCTATATATTAAGATACCTCCTAGTTTCTTATATAATAAAAATACTAATAAATTAATATATCACTATAATAATAATCCAACGGATAATAGCTTAATATACAAGCTAAATAAAGCCTTATATAGCTTAAAACAAAGCCTACGCCTATGGTATAAATACCTACGGTTAATACTACTTTAGTATAACTTTGAAGTCTCTCCTTATGATAAAGGAGTATTCATATTAAATAAAGATAACTATAAAGCTATTCTAGCTTGGTATATTAATAATATGCTATTAGCTGTTTATAACAATAATACCTATAACTATATATATAATAACCTATAAAAGCACTTAAGACTTTAATACTTAGGGGGCCTAGTATCTTCCTAGGGAATAAAATAATAATAGACCGTATAAATAAATAATTAGATATAAAATAACTGAAGTATACTGAAAAAATACTTAGTAAATACAATAGAACTGAAGTCTATGGGGCTTATACTCCTATGGATAATAACTTAAAGTTATATAAAATTAATAACTATGTAACTAAAGAGGAAATATTATAATACTAATAAGAAATCGGAGCCCTCCTATACCTAGCTTTAAAAACAAGGCTAGATATTACTTTAGTAGTAATAACTTATGCCCTTTATAATAGTAATCCCTCTAAAGAGCATTTTATAGCTCTTAATACAATATGGGGATATATAAATAAATTTCCTAACTACGGTTTAATATATAACTATAATGAGGATATACCTAATAATAATAATATAATTAGATTTACGAATTTAGGCTAGGCACGAGATCTTAATAATCGAAAATCAACCTTAGGATATATATTTACTTAGGGTTTATATAATATTATATCCTATTCTTCTTCTAAATCAAAGATAGTAGCCTTATTAAGCTATGAAGCTGAATATACAGCTTTATCTAATATAGCAAAAGAGGCTCTATATATATATAATAGCTATAACTTTATGCTTAATATACTAGGGTATAATAGCCTAATAAAGCCTAAAGTACTTATAGATAATATTTTAGCTCAAAGGTTAGCTAAGAAGCCTGAATTTCATAAAAAGGCTAAGCATATTGATATAAAATATCATTTTACTGGGAGTCTTGTCACTGAAGAAGAAATATTCCTCTTTTATATGCAGTCTAGTAATAATATTGCGGATATATTAACAAAGCATTTGGGCAAAATAAGATTTCATAACCTATTAAAGACAATAGTAACCGCATTATAGATCTGAACTATTAGACTGCAATACCCATTATAAACTATTATAAAAAGTCTAGTTTTCCTTTTACACCTATGAGAGTTAGATGTTTAGGTTTTTCTACTAGCATCTATTATAATACTCTAAGGATTTCCTCTTTATTTTTCCCACTGGGTTGTAAGAGTTTTTATATTAGAGTGTATAACCTATAAAAATACTGTGATATAATATATAATATAATATAATATATAACATAAATAATAAGCTATATATGAATAGATATATACCTTACGGGGGGGTGTAAGAATACCGAAGGTATATCTTAATATTTCTATTCTAATGTTATATACTTTGAATAAACTTTAATAAATAACTATAGTATATATAGTTATCTACCTATATTATATCTCTTTACTAACACTTTAATAACTATAAGACATAAAATAATAACTGTAATAATATTTCCTTTAAGGAATAAATACTTTAGAAATCTATATAAATTCTAATCATATTAATAACCTTATATATATTTACAATCCTTTTATTTATAGCTATAAATATATAAAAAGAATAGTGCACGGACCACATAGTGATGCGAGCACGATTCTGCTGAATAGGCTTAATATATAGCCGTTTAGCAGCTACGTTTTAGAATACCTTTCCCCTCACTTCACGAGGGCAGGATTTATAACTTCGATATAACATTAATAATATCAACGATTTCTCAATTAATTTATTCTAGGAAAAATGCCTCCTTATGCTTAAACTTATTAGCTTTTATCACAATTGTAAGGAACAATAGCGGGTGCAGGATGCAGAGCCACGCTATTAGCAAAATGTCGGCAAGTCAGGGGAGGATAAATACACCTTAGAGAAAACTCTATAAGCTATAGACTTAGAAGGTTAAGTAATAGTTTTAATATAATAATAGATACCTATATTTTAGTATTCTAGCCTTTCCTAGTTTAAGTCTATAGCTATACTCTTATAACTCTATTATTTCTACCTTAATTTAAGAAACTAGCGCTAGTTAGAATATCTAAAGCAAACTAGTAATAATATATTAATAATTTAGTAATAGAGTTTAACTATAATAAGCTCTAGGCTAGGTATATAGAATATAACTAATAGGGTCTTAGCTAGTAAGATACTAGTTATTTGCTAAGCCCTAAGATATAGGGAATATAGTATAGATACTATGCTAGGGGAATAGATAACCCTAGTAATAATATAGCAGGAGGAATAACCCCGAGGGGTTAGGCTAGGTCCTAGGTAGCGCTAGACTAGGCAGACTACCCCTCGAGGGGCGAATAGATAGTAAGTAATAGCTAATAGGGCACCCCGCCTAGGACTCCCTAAGAAGCTAGTATCTCTAGTATCCTTACCTAGGCTATAGGGTTACTATAGAGATAGTAGGAGAGCCTTATAGAGTAAATATATCTATAATAGTAGTAATATAAAGAATAAACTACTACCCTACTATAGGAACTTACTAACTACTTAGTAATAAGATACCTATAGAGAGAATATAAAAAGCCCTCTATATATAACTACTATACTATAGGCAAAGACTTTACTATAGACTAGGTTAGTAACTAGATCTAAGTAATTAAAGATAGAAACTAAATATATGCTAATAGTATGCTAGAGTAGTAGGTCTAATAAGCGCTTATAAAGATAAGCCTATCCCTATAGACCTAGTAGTAATATTATAGGGCTAGGCTAGAAGTAGACCTAATATAGGCTAATTTTATAGTATTTACTTACTAATAGTATATTAACCCCGAGCTTTAAGAGCAAAGGTACTATAATAAGCTAGATATAATAAGGCAGAAGGAGATATAGTTATTAATATAGTTCTTTACTAAATAGTTAGTAATATATTAGGACTTAGGTATAGTTAGTATAGAAAATAGTAAGGCTAAGGCTTATATGCTATACTTCTAGTTAGCCCTATTCCTATGCAGGGAACTTAAACGCTAGAAAGTTAAGATATAGAGGGTAAGAGATATAGCTATAGAAGCTAAATACCTATAGGAGATATATTACTAATAGGGTAGCAAACCTCTGCAAAGCGAGAGCAGGAAATAGTATATAGGGGAAGAGCATAACCTAAGGGGTTCCCTAGTAGCAAGGTTAAGCTAAAAGGCGGGCTAGCAGGGTTCTAGCTATAAGGTAACGCAGGGTTCCTAGAGCCTAATGCCTTACTAACTAATTAGTAGTATAATATAGGGACCTAATTAGAAATAGCCTATATTTAGCACTAGTATATAACCTGCAATATCTAATTATATAATATGCTTTAGCTATAAGCAAAAAGGGCATAAGAGGGCAGACTACCTAGATAAATATATAAGATAAAGCGCAAATAAATCGCTAATAGGATACTATATACTTACTAAGAAAGCGAGGGTTAATATAATCTAATCCATAAGAGAAGTTAAGAAACTTAACTTATTAGAAAACGAGTAAGCTAGGGGACTATACTAGTAACCCCTACGCCTAAATCAGAACTAGATACCTTCCTAAAGGGAGCTACTATAAAAGGATAGGTAATTATTCTCTAGAATATTACTAAATAAGAAGTAGTAGATATAGATTCCTATTCCTAGGTTAATATTATTAGTAGTTAACTAACTAAGTCCTTATAATTATAACCTATAATAGCTATGACCCCTATATCAGAAGGGTTTAATAAGTTATCTATAATAGGCTAAACTATATACTAGTTAATATTTTTCCTTATTAACTTAGGAGGAGGAGCGAGGAAGATATAGCAAGTCTTTGCTAAAGCCGCCTAACCTAAAGGAGCAGGAGACCTCCTCCTATTATAATACTCTATAGGAAGAGAGGGTATTATAATTAATACCTAGATAAATACCTAGGAATATAAACGCTTTAGTATTACTAACCTATTAGTATTTATATAAGAGGTTATTAAGAATAGCTAAGAGGCCTATGTTACATATATATTAGGGAAAATTACTCCCTACGAGCTGCTAATAGGGGCGCTAGAAGAGGAGGATACCCTAGAGGGTGATATAGAGTTACTATTAGAGTTATTTAGCAAGTAGGTAATATTTAATAAATAGTTAGCAAAAAAGTACCTAGTTCTAGAGGGCGCAGAATATACTATTAACTTGATTAAAGGGAAGAAACCTCTATATAGGCCTATCTACCTATTAAATAAGTATTAGTTAGAAGACCTCTACTAATATATTACTAATAACTAAGCAATAGGGCAGATCTAACCCTTAACTAGCGAGGTAAGCGCCCCTATCCTTTTCATACCTAAGAAGGATAGGTCCCTATACCTTTATATAGATTATTAAGGCTTTAATAAAATAATACTTAAGAACTAATATCTACTCCCTATTATTAGCAAGCTATTAGATAGGCTTTAGGGAGCGAAATAGATCTTAAAGATTAATATTTAAGATATATACTACTATATCTATATTAAGCTAGAGGATCGCTAGAAAATAGCTTTTAAGATGCATTATAGGTACTTTAAATATACTATTATGCTATTTAGACTTATAAACACCCTAGCTATTTTCTAGGCGTATATTTACTAAGCGCTCGCTAAGCTGCTAGATACTGATTATATTACCTATATAGATAATATTATAATCTATTCTAAGATAAGAGAGTAATATATAAAAGACCTTCTCTAAGTGCTCTGCAGGCTTTGCTAGTAGGAGCTCTATACTAAGCTTAGTAAGTATAGGTCTTACTAATATGAGGTAGAGTTCCTAGGGTATATTATTATACCTAAAGGTATATTAATAAACTAATCGTATATCTAAGCTATTACTAAATAGAAGCTACTAAAGATATACTAAGAAATCTTAGTCTTCCTTAGATTCTATAACTTCTATTATAAGTTTGTTATAGGATATTTAGGTATTATAGCCCTAATAATATCCTTATTAAAGGGTAGCGAGAATAGTAAGAAAGGAGATAAGTTCTACTAGCTAGAAGAGGCTTAATAGGCTTTTAAGTAGCTTTAAGCTGCCTTCTGCTTAGTAACTATTCTCTAATACTAGGACCTAACCTATAAAATAAGGGTTAAGATAGATACTTCTATAAAGGCTATATCTAGTATCCTATTATAATATATTAATAGCTAGTAGCAACTAGTTACCTACTATTTATAGAAGCTTAGTAATATAGAGTTATATTAGGGAGTAGGCTAATAGGAACTTCTTGCTATAGTCAAAAGCTTAAACTATTAGGCTTACTACCTTTAGGGTATATTAAAGAGGTTTATAGTTCTAATAGATTACTAAGTGCTAAAGGGAGTTATTAGTACGCTTATGCGGGACCTTTAGGGAAGGCTTGCTAGGTAGGTATATAAACTCTTAGTATTTAATTTCAACCTAGAGCATAAGTAAGGGGTTATAAACCTAGTAGATAGTCTATCTAAGAGGCTAGACTATATAGAGGGGGAGGTGAAATAATATAATATACTCCTAACCCTAGTAAGGAAGCTAAGATTTATTAGCAAACTACTAGTAGATCTTTAGATAAGTATTACTATACTATAAGGTAGTATAAAGACCTTAAAAGCATTTATTAATACTGTAAGGGCTAGTATAAGGTACCCCTTCTAGATAGCTAGCTCTAGGGGCAGAGACGCCTCAGTCTCTAGTTAGTATTGCGCTCTATAGCGCGCTAATATTATTATAACTATAGTAGCTATAATAACCTAATGCTAAAGAGCAAGAGGTAATATAGAGAACGCTTAGCAAGAGGTTATTAACTAAGAGGACTTACTTAGAGCTAGGGTTACTATAGCATAGTAGTATATCCCACGCTAGGTTATGAAGGAGCTTATAATAAGCAAAATAGTAGATAGCTAGCAACCCTCTAAAGCAATAGAGAGTATTATCTACAGACTATAGGCTAATAACTTATATTACTAGATATATTTAGAGAGGGCGCGCGGACTAGCTAGTAATTATAAGACCTATATAATTAATAGTTATAGAACCTTATTCTATAAGGAATAGTTAGAGATACTATAAGAGGGGTCTCTGAGGCTAGAAATCCTTTGCTAATACTATAATAACTATAGGGCGGGTTATATAGGGGTAAATAAGACTACTAAGTTAATCTCAACGAACTTCTACTAGCTAAACTTAGCTATAGATATGCGTAATTATATTATAGGGTGCTATATATGCTAGGGGAACTGCGTTCTAAGGCATAAGCCTTATAGAAAGTTATAACTACTACCTTTACCTATATACCCGTTCTAGGAAATAAGTATAGACTTTATTACTAGATTACTAGTAAGCTCTTAGTATATAAGCAGAGAATATAATATAGTTCTTATTATTATATGCTAAATAACTAAGTTTGCTATATTTATCCTAATAATAAAGCAGCTAATAGCTGCTAAGTTAGCGTAGATTATCTATAAATAGGTTAAATGCTATTTTAGCACCCTAGAGGGTATTATTAGCAACTAAGATAAGCTCCTAACTAGCTAATTTTAGGAAGAGTTTATAAGAGAGAGGGCTATTAAGCGCCGCCTCTCTACTATATACTACCCCTAGACTAACAGGTAGTTAGAAAGGATGCATTAGATATTAGAGAAGTACCTATAAATATATACTAGTAACTCGCTATAAGAATAGGTAGTCTAGCTACCTGAGGCGGAGTTCGCATATAATAATAGTCGCTATAGGACTACTAGCTACTTACTAATAGAGGCCCTATATAGTTACTACCCGCATTATATAGAATATGTGACTCCTGCGAATAGGGTTATAGTATAGGGTATAAAGGAGTAAATTAGATATATTTTAAGACTCTATAAGAGGGCCTAGGAATAGTAGCAGAAGGCTACTAAAGCATAAGCTAAGTAGTATAACGCGAGGTATAAGGACTAGACCTACTATTAGGAATAGGTCGTTAGGCTATTAATAAAGAACCTCTAATTTAAGAATAAGAAAATAGCACCTAGGTTTATATAGGTAGCTATGATAGAACTAGTTAGCACGTACGTATATAGGGTCTATCTACTACTATAATACTAATAGATATATAATATATTCTCTATGACCCTATTAGAACTATAGGATAACTACTAAGTAGCAAAAGTTTACTTATATACCTAGAGCTTAAGAATAAGCTAGAGGAATAGGAGGTCTTATAAGAAGTAGGATAACTAGTTGCTAAAGTTATAGTAATAAGTTGCTAATTGCAAGTTATAAGACTATAGAATAGAAGCTAAATTGAGAAGTAGAATATTAATTATATTAAGCAGCGAATTATTGCTAATATTATAGCAAAAAAAGGGTATTATCCTGTAAAGAAAAGGAATAGAGCTAACAATCTAACTAGTTATTTACTTCTAACCATAGCTACGGGCGCGAGCACCCTAACAATTATAACTATAAGTAGCACCATAGCGACTAGTCACTAAGCTAGTATTACTAATATCCCTATTACTACTACCTATAGATTAACTACTAGCTAACTTATTACTAGGGTTGCTACCTGACTTACTACTAGAGTTACTACCTAACTTATTACTAGAGCTACTATTAGAGATAGTAATAGTAAACTTAGTCTTTTTAGCCTTTCCAGCCCTCTTTGCTAAATTATTACTATCCTCTTAGCTATATTTAGTAGGAATATAAAGGTAAGAGGCGTGCGAGATAGGGCGAGCACTAGTAATAGTAGTAAAGCAGGAGGGAATATTATTAGAAGCATACTTAAGGAGATTATCCTAGAGCGACTTACTAAACTTAGGAAAGGAGTTAATATTATACTTATAAGGGCGCTTAGGGACTAGCTTCGTTAAAGGGCTATTAACTAGATAATTAATCTTATTATAGAGGTATTTAGCAGGACTATTATTATTAAATATATAGTAGCTAGGTAGAGTTCAGGCGCTAAAGCATATTAATGCTATTATAAAGGGTACTAACCTAGAACTAATTATTAGTAGGATATAATTAGTAAGGGAGTAGCGAATAATAGCCTATATAAACTAGGATATTAAGAGCTAGATACTTGCAGATTAAAGCAAGCTCCTAGAGCTAGAGCTGCTCTACATTATAGCTACTACTGCTAGTAGTAGGATTATAAATAAGCTTAGTAATACGCTTCTACGCTACTAAATAGTTACTAAGCAAAGCGAGGATATAATAATAATAAAGAGGGGTTAAGATACCCTTATATTCCTAAATTTAGATCTAGTGGAATATATTCTAAGTTATTTAGATAGCGCCCTAAAGCTCCTAGGGAACCTACTAGGTATTAGCATATAGTAACCTAGTAGTAAACTAGCAGAGACTTATAATAGCATATTTCTTTTTATTGAAGTTGCAATAGATATACTTCTATATATATTTGCTATATATATAGCAAAGGTTAATAGTATCCTAGTATATCTTATAGAGATAGCTAAGGTAAGGATAGCTACTATTAGCATTACTAGTAAGGTTACTAGAGAGGATCTTAGGATCATATAGGTATTTAGCAAGTACTACGCCTATGCGCGCGATATAGGATATTATAGAGAGCAATTAGTGAAATAATAGAGAAAGAGATAAACTAAAAGAAGGAAAGGAAGGAAAATTAGATAATTATAGTAAAAGCTTATAAAATAGGCGCTAAAATAAAACGAAGGCTTCTAAGTTAAAAAAGAAGGATAGCAAAGAGGAAAGAATTCAACTAGGTCAGAGACCTCAAAAAGAAAACGCCCTTTTATACTTAATATCGCAAGGTAATAAGGCTAAATAATTACTAGCTATATACTACTAAACGGTTATATAACTATTAGGAACTAATTGAAAAATACTAGTAATACTTAAAATTTAAAAATATATAACGCACTAGAAAATAAAATACGTTATTTACTATAGCAGCCTAAATCTAGCGCGGGAAGGAGTAATAGCAAATAATATTATAAAGGCGCTAAACTATCGCCCTATAGTTAGTAACGCAGAGCTATATTACCCTACTAATATACCTTATGGACTAAGGCTTTAAAAGGGGGGGCAATTATAAGAAATAATAGCAGGTGCAGGATATAGAGCTATGCTATTAGCAAAACGTTAGCAAGTTAGGGGCGGATAAATATACCTTAGAGAAAACTCTATAAGCTATAGAGTTAGAAGTTTAAGCAATAGTTTTAATATAATAACGGATACCTACGTTTCAGCATTCTAGCCTTTCCTGGTTTAGGCCTATAGCCATACTCTTACAACAATTAAAATCAGCCTATTAATATTTATTATTTAGGCTGCTTTTCAGTCCCCTTTGCTACCTATAGACCTATTCTTATACTTATTATAACTAATAAGCTCTCTAAGGTAATACTTCTCATTCTAGGTTATTTAATATGTATTACTAAGATCTAGGGATACCTTCTCCTTCGTAACTTCTAATATAATAACTAGGGAATACTAAAAGCTATTATATTTAATTATAACTATAAGTTCCTATTAAGATTTTAGACCGTGTTATAAGCTAAACTATATACTAAATTAAGATTCTTAATAGTATACTATCCTTAGACTAATAGAATATTAGAATATAAGAACTAAACTATTAAACTAGCTATTTGCTATTTTCTTAATCTCTTTAATAATAACTAGGTAAAATTACTCCTAAGCCTCTAATATAACCTTAATAATACCTACTTATAAGTTATTAGTAATTTACTAAAATAAATCCTATATAGGATAAATACTAATAACGTATTAAATATCTTGAGTAATATTAACCTAGAGAAGGAGGAAGCTAAAATCTTAATTATAGTAACCTAGCTATATATAAAGGAATATTATGATAAGAATAATATTTTATTATATTTAAGCTAGGTAACTAGGTATATTTAATATAGGCTTAGGATATTATCTACTAGGATAACTAAACTTAAAGTATAGCTACTAGTATATCCCTTTTAAGTAACTTAGCTTATTACCTTAATACTCTACCTAATATAAATATTTATCTAGTTATATCTATTATCTAACTTATACTAGTACTAGCCCCTAGTAGTAACCTATTTAATTATTAAGATAAATATTAAAAACTAGTTTATATTAAGGAAGATAACGATATTTATTAGCTTAAAGTATATAAGTATTTTAAGATTAAAAGCACCCTTAAGAAGTAAACTCTCATATAAGGAAAGGTATAATACCTATTTAAGTAAGAAGGTTACTTACTAATATATTTCTTTTAAATAGATAAAGATACTATAAATATAGATAAACTTATTCCTATATTTCAAAGCAAGGAATAAGAGATAGAATAGCTCTATAGATAAGTATAAGCTTAAAAACCTATTTAATAAAGTATTAAACTAGTATTAGAGCTTAGTAAAAGACTACTAAAGCGCTTAAGAGGAAGGCCTTAAAAGAACCTAGTAAAATAATAAGATATATATTATGAATAAGGAGCCTGCTACTTAAAGCGCCTTAAATAGATAATTAGACTAAGAAGAATATTATAATTATAGCCTTATTATAAAATACAGATATTTAGCGCGCTTAGTAAATCTAAAGGCTTTAGCCTAATAATAGTAATATTTATATCTAGCCTTATATAATAATAACTATATCTATTATACCTTCCCTCCTAAATACCTTCTACTCTTAGCGCCCTAAGAACCTTTATCAATATAACTACTATCCTTGCTTAAAGGTTAATCCTTACTTTTATTTAACTAATAAGAAAAATTAGCGCTTAAGTATATATATATATATATATATATATATATAATAAATTTATATTACTAGGTAACTCTATTACTTATTACTACTATCTTTACTAGCTTAGTATTAAATAGACTTTTCTTATTATATATATATTTTCGCTAAAGCGTGTTAATATCCTTATCCCCTTTACCCTTTAATTACTATACTAACACTTCTTATTTATTTATTATTATCCTCCTCTAGATATTAAGGACCTTTACTAACGTTTAATATCGTTATATATACTTAGCGCTTTTAGAGTACCTTATATAATATATACCTAGATACTACTTTATACTTAATAGATAACGCTCTATATATAAGGATACTAAATATATCGCTCTTAATTATATATATTATTACTTACCTTATATTATAGAAATTCTTTATAGAAAGCTAGGATACTAGGTTTATAACTAAGAAGTCTTTAAATATACTCTTAATACTAAGACTAAGCGTTATAATACTAATAGAAATATCTTAGCAATATTATTTATTATCTACCTAGGAACTAACGCTTATATTGTTTCCTAATTACTATTTATTAACTAAGTTAAGTTTAGATATCAATTCCCTAACCTAATCTCGAACTACAAATAGCTATGTCTAAAAAATACTTTATAAAACTCCCTTAAGTATAACCTATATTATACTAACATTACTAGCATATTAATTTCTAAGAACTCTAGAGAAGTATTAAGTAGAGATAAGGAACCTATTAATATTAAACGCGCTTAGCTTAATTAACCTATTAATACTAGTTAGTATAAATAACCTATCAATATAACTTAACCTAACTAAGCTATTAATACTATTAAATATATTAAATTATAATTAGTAACTACTATTAATATAGCTAGTACTAGATCTACTCCTATTATATAGAATAGGAATAATAATATTAAGATAGCTACTCCCTAGAAGTAAGTCGCTACTACTACTTCTCCTAATATAGCTAATATTATTAAGGCTATTAATAGAATATAAGCTTATACTAAGTATATTAAATGTATTTTAGTCTTACTAAATAGATATAAGGATACTTATATCGCCCTAGCTATTATAATCTCCGAGGGTTGTACTAATAATATAGGTATTATTACGCTTAACCTTAGCTAGTTTATTAAGTCTATTACTATAAAGTTTAAGATTATTATAATAACTATCCCTAAGGGACTAGTTAATAAGAGCCTAGGCTTCCTTAGCTCTAAATAATACCTCATAGCTAAAACGTCTAATAAGTATATTACTTTAGCTATATGATTAGATAACTATATTAATATTAACCCCTTTAATACCTCTAACGCGCTTATTACTATTAAGACTCCTAATACTACTACGACTATTAAGATAGTTATTCTTACTAACTAGTAATTATATACTTATACCTCTAGTCTTTACTACCTTATATATTCCTATATAAAGTTCTTAACTACTTAAGAGGTAATTAATATCTACTTTTAGTATAACTATTTCTTTAATATAACTAAGCTTACTACTATCTAGCGTACTAAGCGTCTTAATATATATACTCTTATTTAGAATAGAACTATTATCCTTAGCCCCTATACCTATATTAGAGCCCTAAACCTATTTGTTATAAAGCGTATCATAAATACATCTAACTTTAGCGCGATACCCTTATTCTTTTTTTATTAAGTAAATAGTATATTATAAGTTCCCCAGCGTCTATACTAAGAATAATAAATATATTAGCTAGGCTATAATTAATAGTAATAACCCTAGCTATATCTACGTCCTCTTAGATATTAGTAATCCTAAGACTAAGGATACTACTAATTTTTAATACAAGTATGCTACTAACCTTTAGAGCCTTTATAACTAAGTTGCTATACTTACTACCTCTATTATTGTTATTAAGGATAATAGAGTTATAGAGTTATACCCTAAGGTAAACGACGAGTCTTATTATAAGTTCCTTAAGTAGTACTAAGGTAACGCTAAGCTAGCTACTACTTATAATATTAGTATTAATAAGCTCCTGGCTATTACTAAAGAGGTTAATAACGAGGAGGAGGAATACCCTGACCTCCTTAAGCTAACTAATACTAATCCTAATACTCCATAGCTTAAATAAGTATATCCCTTAGAATATAAATAGTATAGATAGAAGGAATGGAATTAAGGTTATATAAGGTTATATGTATATAATAATATAGCTATACTTATTTAGTAGATTACTAATAATAGAAGGTATAAATTAGATTTTATATTATATATTATAGTTAACGCCTTTCTCTTCTTATATAAGTAATTAATACCAAACGCGCTTAGCGTCGTTATGCAGCCTAAGGGCGCTTAATATAATTAATATATTAAATATACCTAAATATAGTAAACCTCCTTAAAAGGGTTTATCGCCTTTGAGGAGAAAACCTTCTAAAATATAGATTTTCCACCTATATTCTTTCGCCTACTACTTGGACCGTATTAGAAAGGTTAGGTCTATTAGTAGTACTTATAGGATCTTAGAGCAAAGCTTATTAGATATTACTAAATCAGCTATAATTATACCTATTATTGATTTTACTTATTCTGGTTATAGCGTTATATTAGGCGGAGGTTCTACCTAGTTAGTAGAAGGTTTTATATAGTTAGCTTATTACTTAGCGCTATAATAGGTCGTGATCTAGATCTTATAGGATAGATATACCTCGTCTAGTTATATTATATCGTTGTCTATAGTTAGGACGTAAGTATTATTATTATTAGAAGGCTCTATAGAGTTATTAGTATCTTATTCGTTATTAGTAAGCGATATATAAGGTAATAGCTTTAAGATAGGTAATCTTAATAGAGCGTTAGTATTAATATACTTATAGCCTAGACGATATTAAATAGTAACGCGATCTATCTATTTAGTAAGTATAAGCTTCTAGTTTACTAGTTAGTAGCGACCTTTAGGTTTACTAGAGCTAACTTTTTAAAACGTATCGCGAACTACTATATAGTCTAATAGTATATATATTTTACTATTATTAAAATATTGCTCTAACTTATATAGCGACTAGACTAGAGATAGCTTCTTAATCTCTATAATAATATAGTTCGCCTTAGCTAGGGATAGGGTATATAATAAGAAAAGGATAGGTTATATCTTACTATTAGGCTATTCTTAATATAGCGCTACTCTAAGGCCCTTTTAACTTCTATTAATATAAAGGATAAAGGGTTTAGAATAATCTAGAAAGGCGCGATCTACTACTTATATAAGCTAATATTTAATATAGTCTTATACTTTTATAGTATTAATTTGTACTTATTATTATTATTATTTATTCTCCTTATATTATTATACCTTTTTTACTTCTAATATATTATTTATTACTTCAGGTAAGGGGGGTAGCTAATATTATGTAATAAAAGTATTATATTAGGGATTCTTAGGTAATAAGTTATAGAAACCTATTGTTTTTATCTTAACTAGTAGGTTAAAGATTTATATATAATTTGATAAACTTATAATAATAGCTTATAAGACCTAATCTGCTTTTAAGCTCCTAAAGGTTAGTCAGTATTAGGGATACTATAATAGCTTCTATTTTCTATTATATAGTACTTAATCCTAAATAGGTTACCTAATATCTAAGTGCTTTAAGCCTAGGTTAAGCGAAGTAATATTTAGAAAAGGATAAGTAGTATTCTAACTTCTAAAAGAGGGTAAGTGTGAGGTATAAGTAACATAGATAATCTTCCTTAGTCTATAAATAGATAATAATATTATCTATATATATAAGTATAAATTACTAAAGGTAAGGGCTAAATAGATATTCTATATAGTATTAAAGAAAGCTACTAAGGACGTAAGACCAATACTTATTATTATAAAGTATTTATATCTATAGTAGGGGGTAGTAAATATAGTCTTTTTGTTATTATTAGGTATAATTAGCTAATTAAAGAACCCTTTAGTAATATTAATAGCTAAGAAAATAGTACTTCCTAAGAGAGAGCTAAAAATCTTATCTTATCTAGGTAGGGAGGTATATATCTAGCTATATCTTAGTATTAACGTATTAAAGGTTTATAATAATATATAGTTTATTATTTCTCTAGATTACAAAAGCTAGTACTATAGTAAGGTATAGTTCTCGTAAGGGGTACCTTCTTAATCATTAGCTTTTAGTAAGGGGTCTAGGACTAAGTTTATAGTAGTCTTATTATAATATAATTGAAAATGTAAGCGTTAGTAAAGGTAAGTAATATCTATATTATCTTTAAATAGAATAAGGATATTAATACTATTATTAAATTTACTTATACTAGGTATAAATAATAAATAGAACTTATTAATAATCTCTTATACCTATTATTAATACTCCTCTCTCTAATAGTCTAGCATATCTATAGCGACGTTAGGAGGGTTATTATTATAGTCCGATAGTATATAAAGTGGATATATATCTGGATATTTTAGGTTAGGTAGCTCGTTTTCTAGGCTATCTAGGCCTAATAAGTCTATTAAAGGAATAGCTAAAAATATATTAATAATAAAGGTATCTATAGAGGAGGTAATATTAATACATTATAATAAACCTAAACGTTATCCCATGCGAATTATTATTAGTATAGTATTAATATTTAAGAAGGGGAGAGCATAGTCCTAACTAGTAATAATAATATGTAATAAGGATCTATAAGATAGCTATTATAGGTTAGAAAAAGCATAAGGTTATATAATATAGCTATATAGAGTAACTAATAGTCGTTAATATTAAATTAATATATTAAACCTATAACCTAGTAGAAGAATATAATTCTTATCTATATATACCTATATTTATTAATATTACAAGGGTTAGCGGGGTATAGTCAAGGTAATAGGGATAGAGTTATTATTATTTATAACTAGGTAGTTATTCTTATATAGACTACCCTAATAAATATAAAGGGCGTGTATAAGGAACAATAGCGGGTGCAAGATGCAAAGCCACGCTATTAGCAAAACGTTAGCAAATTAGGCGTAGATAAATATACCTTAGAGAAAACTCTATAAGCTATAGATTTAGAAGGTTAGGCAATAGTTTAATATAATAATAGATACCTACATTTTAGTATTCTAGCCTTTCCTAGTTTAGGCTTATAGCTATACTCTTATAACTCTATTACTTCTACCTTAATTTAAGAAACTAGTGCTAATTAGAATATCTAAAGCAAACTAGTAATAGTATACTAACGAATTAGTAATAGAGTTTAACTATAATAAACTCTAGGCTAGGTATATAGAATATAACTAATAGGGTTTTAACTAATAGGATACTAGTTGCTCGCTAAGCCCTAAGATATAGGGAATATGGCTTGGATGCTATACTAGTGGAATAGATAACCCTAGTAATAATATAGCAGGAGAAATAACCTTAAGGGGTTAAGCTAGGTCCTAGATAGCACTAGAATAAGCAGACTAACTATTATTAGGCGAATAGATAGCAAGTAGTAGCTAATAGAGCACCCTACCTAGGACCCCCTGAGAAGCTAGTATCTCTAGCATCCTTACCTAGGCTATAGGGCTACTATAGAAATAATAGGAGAGCCTTATAGAGTAGATATATCTGTAGTAGTAGTAGTATAAGGAATAAACTACTACCCTACTATAAGAACTTGCTAACTACCTAGTAACGAGGCACCTATAGAGAGAATATAAAAAACCTCCTATATATAACTATTATACTATAAGCGAGGACTTCACTATAGACTAGGTTAGTAACTAGATCTAAGTAGATACTAACTACATACTAGTAGTATACTAGAGTAGTAAGTCTAATAGGTGCTTATAAAGATAAGTCTGCCCCTATAGACCTAGTAGTAATACTATAGGGCTAAGCTAGAAGGAGACCTAGTATAGGCTAAGTTTATAGTATTTATTTGCTAATAGTATACTAACCCCGAGCGTTAAGAGCAAAAGTATTATAAGAAGCTAGATATAATAAGGTAGAAGGAGATATAATTACTAATATAGTTCTTTACTAAATAATATATTAGGACTTAAGCATAGTTAGTATAGAAGATAGTAAGGCTAAGGCTTATATACTATACTTCTAGTTAGCCCTATTCCTATATATGGAACTTAAATATTAGAAAGTTAAGATATAGAGGCTAAGAGATATAGCTATAGAAGTAGAATACTTATAGGAGATATATTGCTAATAGGGTAGTAAATTGCTATAAATCGAGAGCAGGAAATAGTATATAGGGGAAGAGTATACCCTAAAGGGGCCCCTAGTAGCAAGGGTAGGCTAAAAGGCAGGCTAATAGAGCTCTAGCTATAAGGTAATACAAGGTTCCTAGAGCTTAATGCCTTATTAACTAGTTAGTAGCGCGATATAGGGACCTAATTAGAGCTAGCTTATATTCAGCTCTAGTATATAACTTATAATATCTAACTACTTAGTATGCTTTAGCTATAAGCAGAAGGGGTATAAGAGAGCAGATTATTTAGATAAATATGCGAGATAAAGCATAAATAAAATACTAATAGGATACTAAGTACTTACTAAGAAGGCGAGGGTTAATATAATCTAATTTATAAGAGAAGTTAAGGAACTTAACTTATTAGAAAATAAGTAAGCTAGGGGATTATACTAATAACCCCTATACTTATATTAGAACTAGATACTTTCTTAAAGGGAGATATCATAAAAGGATAGGCGATTATTCTCTAGAATATCGCTAAATAAGAAGTAGTAATAGATATAGATTCCTATTCCTAGGTTAATATTATTAGTAGTTAACTAGCTAGGTCCCTATAACTATAACCTATAATAGCCCGCGCCCCTATATCAGAAGGGTTTAATAGGTTATCTATAATAAGCTAGAATAAATATTAGTTCATATTCTTTCTTATTAACTTAGGAGGAGGAGTAAAGAACATATAGTAACTATTTACTAAGGCTAAGTGGCCTAAAGGAGCAGGAGACCTCCTCTTATTATAATACTCTATAGAAAGAGAGGGTATTATAATTACTACCTAGATAAATACCTAGGGATATAAATACCTTAGTATTACTAAGCTATTAGCATTTATATAGGAGGTTATTAAGAAAGACTAGAGGGCTTATATTATATATATATTAGGGAATATCACCCCTTATAAGCTGCTAATAGGGGCTCTAGAAGAAGAAGACGCCCTAGAGAGTAATATAGAGTTACTACTAGAGCTACTTAGTAAATAGGTAATATTTAATAAATAGTTAGTAAAGGAATACCTAGCTAGAGGGTATAGAATATACTATTAACTTAATTAAAGGGAAGAAACCTCTATATAAGCCTATCTACTTATTAAATAAGTATTAGTTAGAGGAACTCTGCTAATATATTACTAGTAGCTAAGTAATAGGGCAGATCTAACCCTTAACTAAGAAGGCGGGCGCCCCTATCCTCTTTATGCCTAAGAAGAATAGATCCCTATACCTTTATATAGATTACTAAGGCTTTAGTAAGGTAATACTAAAGAACTAATATCTACTCCCTCTTATTAGCAAGCTATTAGATAGGCTTTAGGGAGCTAAATAGATCTTAAAGATTAATATTTAAGATATATACTACTATATTTATATTAAGCTAGAAGACTAATAGAAGATAGCTTTTAGGATGCGTTATAAGCACTTTATAAGGGATTAGGATTATAGCGCCGAGCTATCGCTAGGCCTCCGCTGAGGTTTAACCGCATTAGTTAGCTGAGCCCTAAAAAGGGCTCTGCGCGCATAAGTAGCTAGAAGGGCTAACTTATCTTCTTAATAATAATTAAACCCTATATTACTACTACTACTTCCTTCCCTAGCCTAGCCTTTTAGGCTATAACCTTATAATTAGATAAGTTCTACCTAATTAATAGATAGCTAGCTCTAGAATAAGTAGTAGTATAAGATCAGGCTGCTAAGGCGTTACTAGCGCCTCTACGCCTAATAGGTTAAGTGAAAATCTTACTTCTAAAACTATAGGCCCTGATATAGCCCTTATTAATAAACTTATTATAACTATTTAGCGCTAAGCTAACTAGAATAATATGCTTGTTTAGGCCCTATCTGCGCGCCTTATGCTAGTCTCTAAGACCTAGGCCTGTGAATATAAACGCTCTCTAGTATACCCTTATAGAACCCTCGCTAAAGATAGTATACTAGCTTAAATCTATAATTAGCTAATAGTAATAGAAGATAGTAATACCCTCTAGCATAAGGCCTCTAAGCTATAGAAGATCTATTAGGTACTTATAAGAGTAACTACTAAGCTATAAATATAATAGCGCTATTATTATACTAGCTTTGCTAATCTAATATAGGCTAACTTCTCTATATTTATTTGCTAAGACTATATTAACCCTAAACTATAGGAGCGCTAGCTATATAGCCTCTTTAATAGCTTTTAGTAAGAACCTAGCTAATAGCCCTTTTAGTTCTTTACTAAGTAGTTAGTAATCTACTAGGCCCTTAGGACCCTAGGCTTTAAAGAGTCCTAGGCCTAAGCCCTTATCTTTTACTTCTAGCTTTTACCCTAGCTTTAGTAGGGCCTTAAATACTAGAAGTTTAATATATAGTAGCTATATGCTATAGCTACCTCTATAGAGTAGCTATAGGATATATACCTAGAGCAGTATAGCTATAAAAGACTTATAGAGCTCTTAGCGCTACTAGCTCGAGTAGCTACTACTAAGCTAGCCCTAAAGAGGGCTTATTTTAATTATAATAGCCCTAATGCTCTGAGCAGCATCTACCTGAAGTATAGCAAGCTAGGCTACTATAAGGCTAACTACTAGGCTGATCTATCGTATAAAGAGTGCTATAAGAACGGCTACCCTACTAATTAGTGCTATATCTACTAGTAGGTTGCTAGGCCCTCAGCAGGCTTAGGCAGCCCCTATATAAGTTTTAACGCTATATAAGCGTTATACTTAACGCTAAGTATATTACTAATAGGTGAGATTATAGGTATACCTACTATAGGAGGTATATAGATTAGAAAGGATAGCGTTTTTAAGCTATATTTATTAGAAGATAAATAAACTACTATTACTAAGCCCTTAGGTATTAGTAGGCAAACCCTGCTAGTACATAAGTAAAAGACCTGAAGCTAGGTAGATGCTAATAGCATATAGATATAAGACCTGAGGCTATATAAAAGAAGCTAGCCAGCTAGTATATAATTATAAGACCTAAAGCTGCAGAGAAAATAATAGACCGCTAAGCGCCTAGGGGGCCTCTAGCGAAGCTAATAGCGCGTAGGTATAAGACCTGAGGCTATATAGAAGAAACTAGCCTGCTAGCGCGTAGGTATAAGACCTAAAGCTGCGCAGAAGATAATAGAGCTGCTAAGTGCCTAGGGGGCTTCTAGCAAAGCTAATAGCATATAGGTATAAAACCTGAGGCTATATAGAAGAAACTAGCGTACTAGTATATAGGTATAAGACCTAAAGCTGCGTAGAAGATAATAGAGCTGCTAAGTACCTAGGGAGCCTCTAGTAAAGCTAATAGTATATAGGTATAAGACCTGAGGCTATATAGAAGCTAGCCTAGCCTGCTAGTATATAGGTAAAAGACCTGAAGCTATATAGAAGATAATAATAGCGCTGCTAAGTGCCCAGGGGGCCTCTAGTAAAGCTATAGTAACTAGGTAAAAGACCTAAAGGCTTAGATATAACTAATTATAAGCGCTATAGAGGGTTTAAATCCCTATATAGGCAGGAGTTTTTATAGATTATTAGACTTAGAGACTAAGCCCTCTAGAGGGGGAGTAATTATAAGGGATTAGAATTATAGCGCTAAGCTAGTGCTAAACTAGCGCTAAGCCTCTGCTAAGGTTTAACTATATTAGGTAGCTAAGCCCTAAAAAGGGCTCTATACGCATAAGTAGCCAGAAGGGCTAACTTATCTTCTTAATAATAATTAACCCCTATGTTACTACTACTCCTTCCTTCCCTAGCCTGGCTTTTTAGGCTATAACCTCACATACTTTGAATATACTATTATACTATTTAGACTTATAAACGCCCTAGCTACTTTCTAGGTATATATCTACTAAGCGCTTGCTAAGCTACTAGATACCTATTATATTACCTATATAGATAATATTATAATCTACTCTAAGATAAGGGAATAATATATAAAAGACCTTTGCTAAGTGCTCTGCAGGCTTTGCTAGTAGGAGCTCTATGCTAAGCTTAGTAAGTATAGGTCTTACTAATATGAGGTAGAGTTCCTAGGGTATATTATTATACCTAAAGGTATATGAATAAACTAATCGTATATCTAAGCTACTACTAAATAGAAGCTGCTAAAGATATATTAGGAAATCCAAGTCTTCTTTAGATTCTATAACTTCTATTATAAGTTTATTATAAGATATTTAGGTATTATAGCCTTAATAATATCCTTATTAAAGGGTAGTGAGAATAGTAAGAAAAGAAGCGAGTTCTACTAGCTAGAAGAAGACTAATAGGCTTTTAAATAGCTTAAAGCTGCCTTCTACTTAGTAACTATTCTCTAATACTAGGACCTAACTTATAAAATAAGGGTTAAGATAGATACTTCTATAAAAGCTATATCTATTATTCTATTATAGTATATTAATAGCTAGTAGTAACTAGTTATATATTATTCATAGAAGCTTAGTAATATAGAGTCATATTAGAGAGTAGGCTAATAGGAACTTCTCGCTATAGTTAAAAGCTTAGACTATTAGGCTTACTACCTTTAGGGTATATTAAAGAGGCTTATAATCCTAATAGATTACTAAGTACTAAAGGGAGTTATTAGCATGCTTATATAAGACCTTTAGGGAAGACTTACTAGGTAGGTATATAAACTCTTAGTATTTATTTTTAACCTAGAGTATAGGTTAGGGGTTATAAACCTAGTAGATAGTCTATCTAGGAGGCTAAATTATATAGAGAGGGAGGTGAAATATAATAATATACTCCTAACCCTAGTAAGGAAGCTAAGATTTATTAGTAAACTACTAGTAGATCTTTAGATAAACATTACTATACTATAAGGTAATATAGAGACCTTAAAAGCATTTATTAATACTATAAGGGCTAGTATAAGGTGCCCGTTCTAGATAGATAGCTCTAGGGGTAGAGACCCCTCAGTCTCTAGTTAGTATTACGCTCTATAGCATGCTAATATTACTATAGCTATAATAGCTATAATAACTTAATACTAAAGAGCAAGGGATAATATAGAGAATACTTAGCGAGAGGTTATTAACTAAGAGGACTTACTCAGAGCTAGGGTTACTATAGCATAGTAGTATATCCCACGCTAGGTTATAAAGGAGCTTATAATATGTAAAATAGTAGATAGTTAGTAACCTTATAAAGCAATAGAGAATCTTATCTATAGATTGCAGGCTAATAACTTATATTACTAGATATAATTAGAGAGGGCGCGCAGACTAGCTAGTAATTATAGGGGCTATATAATTAATAGTTATAAAATCTTATTCTATAAGGAATAGTTAGAGATATTATAAGAGGGGTCCCTAAGGCTAGAAATCCTTTGCTAATACTATAATAACTGTTAGTCGGTAGGTTACGTAATCGTTACGTAAGCAGGGGTAATAATAGTAATAGTAAAAGAAGTAATAGTATTCTTCGTTGCTATCTAAAAGAGGGAGTTTTCTAGGAGGGATTCACCTCTTATTTATACTAGAGGTAAGGTATCTAGAACCTTCTATGACGCGTAAGCTGCTTAGAAATCAAGCCCCACTTATTTCCTTATATAGCTACTAGCTTATGCAAGCTAGTAACCTTATTATATATAAGGTTTAACCTTATTAGAGGCTAGAATCCTAGCAGT
>JAOQIF010001111.1:0-27409 GCA_026260285.1 Colletotrichum sansevieriae
AGGTGGAGGAAGGGCGGGGGGGGGGGGTGGATATTGACCTGACCGTGACATTCTACCTAGGGAAGGTAGGCCCCCAACTTGCATTTGACTGAACAAGGAAAATAAGGGGAGGGACGAGTCGCCTGACAATAAGAGGCGTCAGAATGACAACGCAGGTTCCAGTTGCAGCTGATGGAGTAGAATGTATAGGAAGCCGGTGGAAGTATAGAAGTTATCTTGGTATGGGTACCAGCAAGAGCAACGACACCGGACAATTGGCAAAGCATAGCAGACAGAGGGCATGGCATCTGGCTGAACTACCTAGGTGAGGTAAGGTACCTTAGGCAAAGCGGCTGCGGTTAGCAACAAGCGATGGGCCCTTTTCCCCCTAGAGACTGTGCTAAGGTCGATCGTCTGCCGTTTCACACTGACCTCAATCCTCCGCTTGGCCCCGTTGTGGGCGCTGTTGTGTCAGCCAGTCCCTCTTCCCTGTTCTAAGTCTAAGTGAGGAGAAGATAACACAGAGGAGAGGGAGGGCAATGTTCCTGACGTGGCGGGCGACAGGCAAAGATACCTTGGATCCAAATTGGTTTCCCCGTAATGTGATGTACTCTCTCCACCTAGAAACCGGATCTTGGCAAGTTTGAACCGCGGGAAGAGAGGGAAGCCAGGATGAAGGACAGCGGCGACGGCCCAGTAAGTAAGGCACTGGACTCGTTGGACCCGACAGCTTCGATCCCGTCACGTACCTGGCTATGGTTGCTTCGCCTTGCCTTTACTTCATACCTTACCTTACCTTGCTCTAATGCCTGAGGTGACAGAGCTGCATTCGTGCCTGTTTCTGTTGCTCCTGTTGGCTTCGCTGCACGGAACCGCACACTGCGCTGCACCGTAAACTGCAACTTGTCTGTATGTACCTTGGCCCGCTGCACCTGCACCTGCACCTGCACCGTCCGACATGTACCTCCCAGGTTATCTGCTCCCTACCTACCTGACCTCACCTCAAACCCCTTTCCCCAATCATCCCTCTAGGCTTTGGGTAACTGGCTACCTTACCTTTCCTAGGTAACGAGAGACCGGGCTCCTGACTCCAACTCGCTCCGTACCTACCTTACCATGGGTGCCTCACCTTGCCTTGTCATTCCACCGTGCCATCCATCAACTACTTACAAACCACAAACCTAACTCTTCTCCTCTTACTCCTTTTCTTCCCCTCCCACTCTCACCACTCCCATCCCCCATCCCCTATCCCTTTCTCCAGGCCTCATCGACCCTATACTAATGAAGCCTGTATATTGAGCTCGTTTACTTTTGTTGTTTCTTCCTCTCTTTTTGTCTCGCTCAAAAGAACCCCTGGAAGGAAAGAAAGGACAATCGGCTGGTTTGACTGCCGCGACGCCATCAACACGGTTGTGTACGTCTGCGAAGTTGGAATCCGGACCTGTGGAATCTGATCCGAAAAACGATTAGACGACAGTCACCGCACCGCTACGCTGCGCAACGCAACGCTCCGCAAACGCTCCGCACTGCTTGCTTCGTATCGCAGCACCCACATTCGAGAGACCGCCCACCGCTACGCGACCACAACGGCTACCGAGTGACGGCAGGAGAAATCTTTCCATTGCCCCAGCGCCCAGTCGTCCATAGCCCACAACCCCCCGACATTCCTTGACCTCACAACCCAAGCCCCCGACCAACGTCGAACCCTCCTTTCTATTTTCGACAACACCCAGCAGCCACCTTGCCGATCGTCTGTCTGGCCTGGCGTACCTTGTAATACCTGGAAATACGCACACAATACTTTTTTTTCGACTCCTACCGTTCGGCCAACATTCCTTATCCAACGACCCAGACGAGCTGCCCCATCCTGCGCTTTCCTGCCCCGGCGACCCCATCACCCCTCTGCCTCCTCCGACGAAGCAGCTGGCACAGCTCGCCCAGGACAGCTTACGGAAATCCCTCGTTCTGTCAACAAAGAAGACACCGGGTTTTGACCGCACTCTCCATCGTCAACTCCCCTCGACTCTTCCGACTGGGAACACGAGACTTCTGCCATTTTTGGTTTGTCCACCACAACTTATTGGACTCGATTCTCCCTGACGCGTTGGTCATACTCAGCCTAGAGGATAACATTCAATTCGACAGTCTAGGCACCCGTCGGGAATACGCGAGCGTCACAGATTCTCATGAGGTCCGGCCTAGATAATTGATAATGTCAACTAGATCCGATCACTTAGCCATTGGTTACCCGCCCCAAGCTGCCAAACAAAACCAAAATCTCTCGACCTCTCCGTCCGCCAACAACACATCCCCCATTGACTCTGCCGCTGGTTCCTCGGTTAGATCTCCTTTTGGCTTGCCAGGAAGCTTGAACCACTCCAACAAGATGGCTAGCGCTTCGCGATCAGGGGCTGGCTCTCCGTCGCACGAGATGCCCAGTTCCAGCAGACTGTTCTCCAAGAGGTACGCCCGACATTGAATTCCATAACCCGTCTTTTACACTCGTTCAATTTTTAACTGTATCTTCCAGAGCCCGAGAAATTCAAGCCCAGGAAGGTGTACCTGGATTGCCGCTGAATCCCTGGGGCGGTCCGCCGACGAGCGGCAACTCCACGCCTCTTCGCGAGAATATTCCCGAATCGCCAACCGATGGCTTTCCCGACTTTGCTCAACTCCCCACACCCGAGTCTCTGCCCCAAACAAGACGTGCTCGTGCCGGCACTGTGCCGTCGCGATTTTCGCCCGGCGGTGTCGGTGGCGGCTTGTTGAATGTTCCGGCGATGGCTGCCAAGTCCTCTAGGCCAACGCCCTCCCACAGCCCTTTCAAATCTTCGTCGCCTGGTCTCGAGCCAACCGATACGGCATCCAACAACTCGGCGTTGCTTTCGCGTCTTCGAGCTGGGTCAATGCCTCAACGCAGCCCCTTTGCACAGATTCCCGGCACTAGCTCGCCTTTTGGCCCCTCCATTTTCAGCAGCTGGAACCCCACTGGGACAGGTCGTGATCGAGGCATGACTCTGGCAAGTATTGCAAGCATCGGCTCAACCAACGGTCCGAGCTCACCGACGCAGTCGCAGATCTCTAGAGAAGGTGGTGGTGAGAGTGACGTCCATATGAGGACGCTCGACTACCTTGGGCTTGCTGAGACGCCACAGCCTCCTCGTGCGCAGTTGGCGACTCCGTACATTCCGAGCTTCAACGACTTTACTAAGGCTAATCGCTTTCGCTCATACTCTGTCAACAACAAGGACAAGTACGCCGACGAAGAGGAGGATGACTTCGATGACAACATGACCCTCGAGAGCCAATACGTGGCCCATCTTCAGGACCAGCTGGCGGCTACGAACGCGGCGATTCACAACCACAACTTGGCAGTCCAGGCATTCGCAACTCAGGCGACTCGACCCCGTGCTCGTACTGCCGGCGTCCTCGACACCCCTGGCTCTCGCTTGATGCGCACATACATGTCAGGAAATGGAGGTATGGGTAACACAATTCCACCAGCCGAAATCCGCCTGCCGGATGAAAAGGAGTTCGACGATCTTCCCCAGGCCGTAGCTGCTATGAACCTTGGACGTTCGAGTAGCCGCAACGCCAATCTGCTCAACGCCGAGGATCAGGGCCTGGAGGGTCCCACGAGCGCTCTGTGGCTCGGCAGCATTCCCACTTCCACGACGACATCAACTCTCACTGAGATGTTCAAGTCGTACGGCCCCATTCTGTCTGCTCGTGTCCTCACGCACAAGAACTGTGGTTTCGTGAACTTTGAGCGGATGGAGAGTGCGATCACCGCAAAAGCGAGCATGAATGGCAAAGAAATTTTCCCTGGAGCCGGCCCGATCCGTATCAACTTCGCCAAGCCTCCATCTGCCTCGAACACACCTGGCCACGATGGAGTTTTCCCATCCCCCAGCCCTGACCCGTTCGCGAAGAACCAAGATGGTGCATCCGGCGCTGCTTCCGGCACTGCCGCCGACAATGTTCCTGCGGCTGCTCAACCCGCGAATGCTGCCCCTACCGTGCCGCCTTTGAACGAGATGACGAACGATGTCTTGCGGATCGTGAAGCAGTTCCAAGCTTCTGATGAGGACTCGGCCAAGATCTCCCGGAGCCTGCATTCTGCTATCCAATTCAACAACTTTATCGACGAGATCCCTCCCATCAGGGAACCGGCTCACACCCGTGTTCACGACGCCCCACGATTGCGAGATATCCGCAAGCGCATCGACAACCAGAGTTTGTCCCAGGCCGAGATCGAGACGACTGCTCTCGACATGCTCCCCGAGATTGCAGAGCTCTCCTCTGACTATCTTGGCAACACTGTCGTGCAAAAGCTGTTTGAACACTGCTCTAACGATCTTCGAGATGCTATGCTTGCTGAGATTGCCCCCCACATGGCAGAAATCGGTGTACACAAGAACGGTACCTGGGCGGCACAAAAGATCATTGACGTTTGCAAGACTCCTCACCAGATGAACTTGATCGTGGAGCACCTTCGACCCTATACTATCCCGCTCTTCCTGGATCAGTACGGCAACTATGTCTTGCAGGGTTGCCTCAAATTTGGCGCTCCATACAATGATTTCATCTTCGAGACCATGCTCAGCCGGATGTGGGAGGTCGCGCAAGGGCGCTACGGTGCTCGCGCAATGCGTGCTTGCTTGGAAAGTCACCACGCCACCAGAGAACAGCAGCGCATGCTTGCTGCTGCCATTGCCCTCCACAGCGTTCAGCTCGCAACAAACGCTAACGGAGCTCTGCTCTTGACATGGTTCCTGGATACGTGCACCTTCCCCCAACGCCGGACAGTCCTGTCGCCCCAGCTTGTTCCCTGCCTTGTACATCTCTGCACCCACAAGGTCGCCTATCTTACGGTCTTGAAGGTCATCAACCAGAAGGCAGAGCCTGAGGCTCGAGACACCATTCTCAAGGCTCTCTTTTTCACCCCAAACGACCAGGTTCTCGAGGCCATCCTGAGCGACCATGCCTGTGGCGCTACGCTGATTTTCAAGGTCCTCACCACGCCTTTCTTCGACGAGAGCATCCGTAGCCAAGTGGTGGAGAATGTCAAGAGTGTTCTGGTCCGCATTAAGGCCCAGCCCGGTCAAGGTTACAAGCGCTTGATGGACGAGGTTGGTCTCTCGACTCGCAACAGCGGCGGTGGTGCTCGCGACCACGGACACGGCAACTCGAACAACCATGAGCAACGCCAGCGACCGGCCTCTCGCCAGACCAACAGCCACCACCAGCAGGCCGCTCACGTGAACAAGCAGCAGCAGTTCTATAACCCGTTGAACGCACCTAGCAACGCTCCCAACTATGACATGGGCTTTGGTGGCCAGCGCAACGAGCCTGCCGATTCGGCCATGCCGCCTTTCCCTCCGTACGGCGTTCAGAACCCGATGTACAACCCGTCGAGCTCTACGATGCCAACTCCCGCCAACTTGCAGCAACTGCAATACCAGCAGAACATGTTGAATCGCGCGACGCCCCCCATCAACAATTTCTTCCCTCCGATGCAGGCAGGCTTTGGTGGTTACAACAGCCCAAGCCCGTCCATTGACCAGTACCGCAGCCAGAACTTAGCCAACGGCAGCCCTATCCAGCCGCCGGCGACTCAAATTCCTCAGATGCCACCCGGTCAGGCACCGTACGCACCTCCCGGATTTGGTATGAACATGGGCATGGGAGGGTTCGGATACGGAAACATGGGTGGCATGCAGAACATGGGATTCATGCAACAGGAGCAGGTTAACGGAAGACGTGGCCGCGTAGGTCAACCCCTACCTAACCCTATCGGTGTCCAGAGACATCACTAACTCTTACTCAAAGAGATGATTCGGAAGCCAATTGTGCAGACGATTTGCTGGTCAGAGACGGTCTGACTGGCTCACGCCGCTCTTTTTGCTTGGTAAGGGATGGCTTGGTATGGAATCGGCACAGGAGTTCGGTGGATCTGGATCGTCATGTAAGAATGTTTGCAGGAGTACACGCCCGCCCGATGTGTCAGGAAAATGCGCAAGCCACTCCTGAAGAGGAGTCCTGAAGAGGAGGAGGCCATGTCTCGATGATAGACAGGGTACAAACGAAGCTGCCCCCGGATAGTGGTCGCAGCAACGAGAGAGGGTTCTATTTTTCTTCTTCGCTTAACCTGGCGGCTCTAGCAGCTTCCCAATGGCTCTTCACCCTTCCGTTTGGGAGGTTTCTTCATCCTTACAACACTACTATTGCTACCCTCACTTTGCTCGTGGCGTGGTAAATAGAATATGCAGACGGCGAAAGGGAATCTCCAGCAGCTACCTGCCTGCGAGGAAGTCGGACCCAAAAAGACAAAATCACAAATCGACCGGAGGAAAAAAAAATGCATTGCTTACGAGTCATCATCGGAGTCTTAAACGATCAGGCTGACAATGCTGTATTCTTATGGGATATTTGGCATATTGTTTCCTCGCCCTTCTAGAAACCTGGGGTCCTGTTGGCTTCGAGTCTTTCCTTCATTACAGCTGTGACGAAAGAAAAACAACCTCCTTTGCTCGGGATCATTATTGTTCACAACCGAGGGTTGTATGGATAGATAGCATGAGGTAGTGTTTGCATTGTAGTAAAAGCTATTGATATTTTTAGTTCTTCTCTCTTTATTTTCCTGATGATTGGCCTAACAATTGTGCCAGTAATCTAGACTGTCCGGCATACTGTCAAGGAGAGTAGCAGGAAAGAAAGGAAGAGCCTGCTGTGCTGGTTATATATGTTGTTTGCATCTGCTTGCTACGTATTCCCAGCGAAAAGTCAACACACGAGCATTTTCGTAGTCTCGTTGAGCGTTTCATCAGTATGAGAAGAACTTTGACGAGACAGTGCCTGCCACTCATTCAACCACATGAGGTCCACGCGGTGTGATAGCTCAAAAACACACGGGGCTCACGCAGGATCAAGTCAGTACGGAGTGGCATTCTATTTGATGCTTCACATTTCTTTCCGCTGAGGTAACTACCTAGCCTAGGCTATGGGGCATTTCCTCCTCCCTCGCTCCCTCAGTAGCCCAGCCTCCTGAGTCCCCTTGGTTTTTCCCCTTCCGCGACCTTCGCCGATCCCAGATCCAGGATTCCAAAGGAGAATTCCGCATGGGAAGGCCAATGTGGTGATTGCGTATGATACAAGATAAAGAGGCGTGAGAGCCGCGGAGAGGGCCAAGCAAACCAGCCGCTCCTTCTTCCATTGATACAGGCACGGCAATAACCAGCAGTGTGCCCTTATTCCTCCGCTCGCCATGGCGCGCGGTCACCCCTTTGTGCCGCCAAACGAAAGATAACAAAGAAGAAAAAAAAAAAAAAAAATGAAGGCCTCACTTTTCCTTCAATTGTGCTGGAAACTTGTGCGAACTTGTTCCTCTCGCCAGGACCGCTGTGATCTTTCTATGATAAGTGCCTTTTTTGTGGGCGGTCTTCCATTTCGTGCAATCGCTGATGCTTGATTCCTCCCAACTCCTGAAAGTCGTTTCTTTGGATTAAAACTGGAGGCAAAAAATGGAAAATGAGGGGTCTGAATAGAGAGATACCGATATAGCAGGTGTGTGTAGTTTGTCGTCAAGTGCTGGGTATGCGACATGATGGTATCTCTCTCGTAGCCAAACATGAGAAGCTGAGTTGTGGTCAGGCTTCCGCATGCGCTTATCGGGTTTTGTAAGGTAATAATAACCAATCTTCGATGTCTGTGAAACCTGGAGGATTGCTCTAGTCGATATCCATAATGTTCACATCGTCATCATTGGGCACTTCTTGTGACGATTTCTCTCCAAGGCCGCCCAAGGGCTCTGGGTTATCCTGTGTGGTGGTAGCAGGAGTAGGCAGATCCGCCATCGGCTCAACGGATTCGTTTTTAATAGAAGCGATGTCGCCTTCGATACTTTCAGTGCCGTCGGTGTTGTTGCCATTGCCGTCAGTTGCCGCTTCGTTGTCGGCTGGGGCTGAGTCCACCGCGACTTCGGAAAGACACTGGGACTCATCTCCTAGCAAGCTCTTGATGCGGCCGGTCATAGCCTCCATTTGCGCAAGCATAGCACGGAGACTCCGCTTGTCACTGGCATTGAGGTTGCCGTTGGCAATATTCTCAGCACTGCCGAGCGCCATAATCGAGACCATCGTCGGCTCAGCATTCATCTGAGAACCCGTTAGTCATTATTTGTCTTGTCTTTCATTCCATTCTCACCAGAAGAGCTTGTGTGAGGTCGTCAAGCTTGCTGGCAGGCCGGGTGGATGCCAGAGTGGCCATGTTGAATGCTGCTTGCTGCTCTGCGAGCGTACGAGTGCGCAGTGGAGAGCTGGCTGGGAGTGGCTGGCTCTTGGCCAATGGCGGCGATCCAGAGATGTAGCCGGCGCCATCTTTTCGAAGCCTGTGACAAATGTTAGAAATCCCCGCATCTGGAAAAGGGCTTGATCACTAACCGAGAGATGAAATCGAGGACAACGCCCTTCGCTGGCAACTTGTAGAGTCGGCCGAAAGTTCTAACGTCGCTCCAGCCAGTTTCGTCTCCAGATTCCTCGTCTTCAATATCGATAAAGCCGTTATTCTTCATGCCACGGCTGAAGGCAGGCGCGATGACAGGGGCTCCTTTGATCTTCCGGAAGCGGTGAGCTGGTGCAAGTTCAGCCGGCAGTGTAGCTAGCAAGTCGTCTGCATGAACTGGACAACGCCAAGTCCGCAACACAGGCGGAATTGCCAAGGGAGGATCAAGGCAGTCCAGGTGCCAGTAAAGGCTGCAGAGACTACATGGAATAATGGCTCGATTATCGGCCGCCGGACGCTGGCAATTATGGCAGAGTACGGCAGAGCCGTCGGCATCCCGCACCTTGAAGAAATCAGGAGCTTCTTCATAACCCTTTTTCCTGCAACGATTGTCAGCTGACACGATCCTGTATTCGAATCTAGGTGATGAAAGCAATTGGTGACAGTGGTGTCACCAGCGACGAAAATGGTGACTTACTTGGGCTTCGTTGGAACCACCAAATCCTCGTACTCGCCCTCTGGACCAATCTTGACACCCTCGAAATAGAGCTGGACTGGCTTAGGCAGCTTGAAGGCTTGGGGGTTCGTCCTCTCCAGACTGTTGAGCAAGCCGCCGAAGGGACCCTTGTGTTCAGGAACCCTGGTGGGGTATCTGTTGCTGAAACAGACGTTGCAAAACCACTCCTCCGGGAGAGTGTCGCCCAGGCCTAGATCGACGCACTCAAAATGGAATGACCTGGAGCAGTTTTCGCAGCATACGAGATCTCCGACACCGCCGCAAGCCGAGCAGTAATCGTCATTCTCGTCCTGGAGTATAGTCAGCTCATGTCAGTTGAGGCAATTTGCGGGAAATGAGTAGCAGTGGCAATGCAGGCTGGGCTGGGGGAAGAACGGGAGGACGGGGGCCGCTAAACTCTGCGCGGGTTTGCGCCTCGGCCGCCCTAGATTCATGCCCGCCTCGTCTGCTGGCAGGCTGGCATCTGATCACTGAGTAAAATCGACGGCACCCATGGCAGGAAAGAGTAGGCCTGGGATGACAGCCTTGTGCTACGATGAGAACATGCGCGTAACGTAGACTTACCTGATTTGTCGGACCTCCATTTGTGACAGATGGTCCGCCTTCGCCGCTGGCACGAGGAACACCAGCTGCAGTGCCTCCCTTCTTCTTCATAGGCCTATTGGGAAATCGAGTCAGCTTCATGATTCTGAAGTCGGGTTGAAAAATTCTGAAATGAAGCCCCGGGCGAGAGCTATGATTAGAATGATGAAATCGATCGCCTGCAGCGCGCCGCTTTCCAGGTTGCCACCCAGAGCTGGGGTTCTCATATCATCGCACCATGTGATCAACGCGCATCGACGACATTAAGAAGTACTGGTACTTACGAAGTTTTGATGCGTAGGCCGGTCCGCTGCTTCTTCGATGGTCGAAGATTCGTAGGCGTGGCGGCTCTCGAGCTCGCCGTCGGCGTGATGTCGTCGACGAAGGAGCGTGCGGTCGGAGAACTGTTGTCTATCTCGTCGTGGGTCCTCTTTGCTGATCTCGTGGTTCTCGCGCTACTCAAATTCAGGCTGAGATTCGGGGCTGGCGTCCGGGTCGACTTGCGTAGATGCAACGCCGGCGAAGACGCAACCACAGACCCTGCCCTGCTCCTCATGTCTGACCCGCGAATGTGACTCTCTGGCTGGGGCGTCTGTCTGATAGTGCTATCGCGTGCATTTCTCCTGAGGGTGGCCGTGGCATCATCGCTGGGCAAGGTGCGAGGCGTCTTATCCTTGTAAGTGTTCTTCTTACCAGTCGCCTTTGTTGTTGTTGCGGTTACCGTGGCCGTGGACGACAGGTTGGGGAAAATGGGCGAAGAAAGTCGACCAGGCATGTTGCCAGCAGCCCCTGCAGCTTGAGATGCGTTTGGGGGAAGGGTGGGTGAGTTTGGGTTGGATGCGTCAGACACGCTCGACTTAGCAGCAAGGGATCTGCCGCGCCTCTTAATTGGCTGGGGTTCGTTTGGCGGTGCTGCGCTGGTCGTGGTGGTCTCGGTGTCGGCCGCAGCACCCGTGACAGCCGTCGTGGCACTGTGACGGCGACTGTGGCTATCTCCTCGAAATCCCGCGGGAACGGGCGGAGAACTGGGAGAGGGCGAGTCGGATGGCAGGGACGGCGATGCAGACAATTCCGAGAGAGAAGAGTCGCTGCTTGCAGAGTCTCGTCGGGCGCGCTTGCGCGATGGCGTCTCGACCGTCATTGTCGTGGTTTCCGCCTCCATCATTGACTCATCCACGTTTAGAGGTGCTTCTGGCTCCTTCTTTGGTCTTCCCTTCTTTTTTGTCGGCGAAGGGCTCTCACTCATGTCGAGAGAGAGGAGATCGGCGTAAGGTGCTGCCTTGGGCTTGTGAGGGGTGAAGCGCGAGTTGGTGGAAGGGGGCACGAAAAAATAGCATGCCGAATTGTCCTTCTTGCCCTCCCTCTTCTTTTCTTCCATTAGGCGAGAGAATTCATCTAGCGTGTCCGCGTCAGCTGTTTGGTTGGCGACATCCGTGAACATAGATATGAAGACTGGGTTCGAAGAATTTTCATCGTAGAGGGTCCTCAGTGCCCACGCGGTGGGATAGCGGTAATGCCGGAGCGCCTCACCAACGGCGACGTCGACCATTTGGTCGACCAGCTCCTTGTTCTGAGGAACTGGGTCAGGAGTAGGAGTAGGAGTAGCCTCCCGAGGCTGCGCGGCATCGCTCGAAGGCGCCGAAACTTGCTGGAGTGACGCAGACAGACGGCGTCCTGCTGAGGGGCGCGACAGGCTCTTGCGCGGTAGCGATGCACGACTTCCTGCGTTCTTGCCAGTGGCTGCCTTGGGCGTGTAGTCCTCATCCTCGTCGTCATCGCCAAAAGCTCTGGCCGGCAATGATTTTCGACCCATCTTGGGAGCTGCTATAGGAGGTGAGGGAAGAGGGGGAGGGGGTGTTTCTGAGCGCTTGGGTGCCGACGCACTTGCGGCCGCGACAGGAGAATTTGCTGAACTTGACTTGATGATGATCTTCCTGACGGGCGGCGCACCCTCCTGACCCTGCTTCTTCGTCGTCGCCGACTTAGGAAGGGATCCCAGAGGCGCCATGTTCTCAGTTACGCCATACCGCATCAATCCGGCTTCCTCGAAGCTCGGCTTGCTCTGCACGGCCGGCTCCAACCATCTCTGCAAGAACGTCTTGGGAGGTTCGCTTGGTGCACTCGTCTTCTTGACAGGCTCTGTACCTCCGTTGGACTGGTGCGGGCTGGAAAATCGCGACCTCGTGGCTCTCGTACTCGTCGGCATCATAGCAGCAGGGCTCTCTGTGGCCCCTGACCTCCTTGCCTTCGACCAGACTGGTAAACGTTCCAAAGCGGACGCCTGCGATCGCGTTAGTTCGTGTCTGTATGGTTAAATAGAGTATATGGCTACTTCTCTGGTCTTAGAAGGCATTCGGTGATGCTTTTTCGGCGCGTTTCCTCCACTTGCGACGCGAGTAACTTGGTGGGCAGGAGGGATGGGAGAAAAAGGATGTGAAGCTGCGGGATTGGTCTCGAGGATTTTCGGAGACAACGGACGGGGGCGCTAAGGAGCTACGGCACAGTACGAAGCTACCCTACGACGGGCACGGGGGGCCTATGCGAGTACCGAATGGTAGGGGGATGGGGGCAAGTCAGAGCGCTGTTGTAGCCAGTCGCTCGGTGCCACAAGCACACCCAAGCCTCCTGATGGGCCCTGTGACTTACACTCTTTACCTGCACGTTGGCGTCAGTCCACCACCAGTGGGCTTTCCTTCTGCTACTTGCTACTCAGCCAACTGGGCAATTTTCAAGAACGTCGCTTGATCTTTATCCGCAGAGGGAGCACATCGAAGATCTGGATAAGGCAGGGCAGACTTTTCTCATGGGTATTTCTACCCTGGCCTCCTCCGTGCTCCTCGGCCTTGAAAGTGAAGTCTGAATATTCTGGCTCCAAATTTTACCTTCACAGGGGCTGGGTTCCGCGGGGACTCACCACAGTCGCCATTTGTCTGGGCGGGTCTCTGCGGTATCGACGATGACCAGGGTGAGCGGCAGGAGACCTTTGGAATTGGGCAATTTGTTCCACTCAAACTCATAGTCAATTGTCTCTTCCCCCAGCCGACGAGCTCTCCTGGCGTGCTGGGTCTCATCGGCAGAACTCCGCTTCCCATCTCGGTACTCGAACATCACCATGCAACAGGCCTGAGAAACATTGAATCCTCATGCGTCCCTTTGCTGCTGCTAGGCGGTCACTCGGGGTTCCGACTAAAACAGAGGGGAAATGCTCAATGATCTGGTATGTGAGATACGCGTCTGCATGCAGATGACTTGTCTTTGTTGGGGCCTGCATCGATCTTCTGATCTATCCTCTGTCAACGATACGGCTTGATTTGCTTGCCTCGGGGACTACCCGCGCTGCGAATGAGGCTGGCTGTGGCTTCCTCGAACCATCGCTTCGTGAACGTTCCGGCAAACATGTTCGAACCCTGTCAACCAGCGTTGAGTGAGCAGAGCGACCGTCTCTAGTTCCGGTCTTATCCAGACCAGACGGCCCTCTCGTTTGCCCCGGAAGTAAAATCACACATGTCGACCTTCACGAACAGAAATTTTGTGGGCGTGGGCGCAAAACCGGACCGCCCCCTAATTCCTCATTGACAGTCATGGCTGTTTTCACTGTTTACTCCTCGTCGCTCTCTTCCTCCTCCTCGCCGGCAGCAGCCTTCTTGGCAGGCTTCTTCTTCTTCTTCTTGTTCTTGCTCTTGCTTCCAGTATTCCTAGACAGGGGCTGCTCAAGAATCTTGAGAATCTCCTCGTCCTCAATCTTCTTGTCCGACTTGAACTTGCTAAGGTCCAGAGCCGGGGGCGCACCAAGCTTCGTGATGCCGTTCTTGGTGATGGCTGTACACACATTAGCAAAGTGATAGGACCCGACTGCTCGCAAAATGGGGTCTTACCAATGGTGGTCAGGTAGCGAGCAACGGGGGAGTTGTCCTTGTCGCCAACAACCTCGTAGGCGCGGAAAACATTGCCACGAACGCACTCGACAACGCCAGACTTGGCATCACGCTCGTCCTCGAGCTGGCGCAAGCTGAAGGGGAAAGTGCCGAATTTCTTCTGGACCTCAGAGAGGATCTTGCGAGAAGTCGGGCGCTTGAGGCCGTAGGTGTTCAGGGTGCGGCGGTGGAGGGTGGTTCTCTGGTCGAAGGTCTTGACCTTGCCAGCTCCCAAGCTGACGCCCATCTCGACACCCCAGACCTCGCCGATCTCAGGAGTGCCGTCTCCCTTAGTACCCTCGGAGGGAGCGAGCACGATCTTCTTCTTGCCTTCGATCTCATTGCGCTCGAACAGCCATGAGGTGGTGCTCTCGACAAGGTTGCAGTCGTAGCTCTGGACGACCTTCTCGAGAAGGCTGGTGATCTTGGACTGGCTGGGGGCCTTGGCAGCGGCTGCCTTGGCCTTCTCCTCATCGGTTCCGGAGGCCAGCAGGCCGGGAGGAAGCATCAAGCGCAGGAGAAGCTCATTGGCGTAGTAGTTGGCGAGAATCAGGTCGGCGGAGCGGCCAGTGATTTCCTCGCCAGCCTTGTCCTTGGTGGTAGCGACGATGGTGTCGCAGACGATAGAGCCGAAGCCATCGATTTGGGCACCGAGCTGGATCTTGATGGGCTCGCCAGCCTGGATCTCAACGTTGGCCTCAGCCTCGTCGGAGGTCAGAGGGGTGTAGGGAGTGACAAAGGAGGCCGGAGAGACCGTGGTAGGGTGAGAGAAGCCTAGGCGACGGGGTTGGAGTCAGCAATGCGGATACACGAGTGCAGAGGTCGGAGACAGACCCTTGTTGACCTTCTTTCCACGGTAGACCTTGGCAAGCTCCTCCTCAATGAGCTTGTCACCCTTCTCGCAGATGGTGACGATCTTCTCGCCAGGGACACAGAGCTCCGCAACAGCAGCCAAGACCTTCTCAGAGATCTGGGCAGCAGTCTTGTACTTGGTGAGAGTGTCGGGGTTATTGAGGGTGTAGTCTAGCACTGGGTTAGCTCAATGATCAAGTCGACAATGGATGCGCTCGTCGAGTCTCGTGAGCCGTGACAGCCTCTGCTGTGGTCTGGCTTTTGGGGGGTGTGGCGGGGTAGCAGCGTGGGCTGTTTTGGTGTGTGACGCGAAAGCGGCAACCAAGCCAGAGCAGGAGCAGGAGCAAAAGCAACAGCAATAGCAACAGCAATAGCAACAGCCGACAGAGCAAAGATAGCAGATGTTGCAGCAGCGAATCGGGGCAACTAACCGATCTCCTTGTCGTCCGACATTTTGGCGGTATTTTCTGGTCAAGGAACTGCCTAAAAACCAAAGAGTTCTCTCAAGCGACTGTGGTGCACTTGTCCAGGATCTCGAGGGGGAGAGACTGCAACAGCTGGATGTGCGGAAAGAGATGCGGTGCAGAGTTGGTGTGTTCGGGGCTGGTATTTTTGACGACGAGTACGTCAATTTTGCAGGGCGGGGAAGGAGGGGCTAGCTGCTGTTTGTGGGTGCTCGCAGTTTCCAAGTTCCAGTCCGATGTACCTGTGGTGGAGAATTTGCGCCAGGATCGCCTAAAATCTGTTACGTAGGTAGGCAGGCAGGTTCGAGTGATCCAGGCGGCGGAAGTTTTTCTGGTTTCTCTTCTTCTCTCTCTTGCTGTCGTGTTGGGGGTTTGTTGATTCATCTCTGGCTTTTCTACCCATCTATGCCTTATCACCCCGTCGGGTGAAGCCTGAATGACTCCTAATATGAGGCGATCTGAAGCAAGGTGCACCTTCTCCGCAAGGATAGATTCACTGGGAGGGAAGGTCGGACAGGAAAAAGATCTAAGTGCGTGAGTGTCGGTGAACTCAAGCGCAGCTCGGTGTAGCAGAGAACCTTTTCGGCTCAACTCGACCGAAGCTGAGGCTATTGATGCACCAGCTCAAGGCAACCCTTCATCCAACCAAGCTCAAGCCGGTAGAAGCTCGGGCCGTACCGGTGCAAAGCCACATGGGATTCCTTTCTGGGACACGAGGCTTCAACGACAAGTGGTGCATTACTGTCTACCAGTAGACTTGAATGCGCTGGCGAGATGCACTCGATCAAGATACCATCTTAGACCTTGGCATCCTCACTGGGGCTGGCATCGGAATCATGTGGGAGCGCGCGTACGAAACCCAAGATGCAGCCGGCACCGTCGCGGTCACGAGGCAATTATCCTGGAATGGCTTCGTCTGCCACGATCCAGGTCGCCGCAGGTGTGGCGCTGGAGGGGGAAGGGGGGGGGAAAGGCAAGAAAGAAGATAGCTGAGGCGGTGCAGCAGGTTCTCCTTCGAGGTTGTCGAGGCCGGACATGACGCGGTCTGATCGTGACGCTTGGTGCGGCAGCGACCGAGGACGTGTGGAGGAACGGCTATGTACTTTCCAGCGGAATTTGCTTGTTGAGGTACTTCTACAGCTTTTTCTCATAGCGAAAAGCAACTTCGACTTCCGTCCCCAGAGCCTGGCACCAGTCAGGTCGTACTAACAAGAAAAGGTCGCGCCACTGATACAACCATACAAAATACCCGCTTAAACACGTTTGCAGAACCTGAGGTGCGTTAGTCACACTGCAGTAGCCTTCTCTTGCAACACCAACACGGAGTAAAGAGGCTGTGGCCGACGTAGCAGGATTCACCTTGCAACTCGATCGATCTCTGGAGGCATCGCCAATTGGCATCCGCGACGACACGCGCGCATATTGTACCTGGTACTATCTGCGCGTCTTCCTCACGATTTCGCGCCTGTCGCATCGCTGCGGCGATTCGGGACCCTACGCATTCCCTCCACCATGGCAGCCCAGGCGTCAACGTCCACGCCTACCGCGCCCGGCGCGACAGCTTCATCGTCGGCATCCGCGTCTGCCAACAACAATCAAGATGGCACGCCGCAGTCTGTCGGCGTCAAGGCGCTCCCTGTACGGGACAAAGACTCATTCAGCAAGTTGCAGGTCGAGCGCTACGTTACACGCGATTGGCAGCACGCGATCGCGATGAAGGACTCGCATTCCAAGTTCGAAAAGGAGATGGAGCGGATGAGGGACAAGATCGACGACTACAATATCGTTAAAACTCAGCGCATGTTCTTTCCTCCCAACAAGTTATACGGCGAAGGCTACCGCGGCTACGGAAACGGCTATACCGATATCGATCCCCGCATGAGGGCACCCTTTCCTGCTCAGGTCATCTACCCAAGCCAGAAGCCCAGACCGGGGAAGCGCCAGTCGCACCCGCTACGTTGGAAAAAGAAGGACATGAAGAAGCAAGCAGAGCAATATGAAGAGCTCGTGCCGATACGGATAGACGTGGACTGGGAAAAAATTAAGCTGCGCGACACCTTTACGTGGAATCTCCACGACAGGATGGTTCCTGCCGAGCTCTTCGCGCAACATCTTGTTGAGGACCTAGGCATTCCGTTGGATACCGCGAATAAGCCCGTGTTGGATCAGGTCATCCATCAGATGCGCGACCAACTGAACGACTTTTACCCCCTCGTCTTCTCCGAAGAGGATGCACTCGACCCTGAGCTGCCCTATTCTGCGTACAAGAATGACGAGATGAGAATACTGATCAAGCTCAACATCACCGTTGGCCTGCACACCTTGGTCGACCAGTTTGAGTGGGACATAAATAATCCTCTGAACTCTCCAGAGGACTTTGCAGCCACCATGGCCCGCGACTTGTCATTGTCCGGCGAATTCACTACCGCTATCGCGCACAGCATTCGAGAGCAGTGTCAACTCTTCACACGCGGCCTGTACAGCGTTGGACATCCATTTGACGGCCGCCCTATTGAGGACCCTGATCTGATCGCTGCCTTCCTACCCTCACCTCTCACTTCTGTCTTCAGGCCCCAGCAGCAGGCAAAAGACTATGCGCCGTACCTTTACGAGCTCAGTGATGCTGCCTTGGACCGAAACGAGCTTGTGTTTTCTCGCGAGCAAAGACGACAAAAGCGGTCCATCAACCGGCGCGGTGGACCGCAGTTGCCGGATCTCAAAGACAGGCAGCGCACGATAAGGACGCTTCTGGTTTCTTCGGTGCTTCCGGGGGCTGCGCCAAATATGGAGGAGACCTCCCTTTACAAGCGTGTCGCTGGCGCCCCCACGACCCGCAAGAGGCCGGGAGCTCGCGACGGCGAGATTTCCGATTCAGACTCGAGCGACGATTCCGGACCAGACTCGCCGGGCGTGTCACAACTCGGCGGCACAGCCAGGACGAGAGGTTTGCGCGGGGCCGCCAGCGCTGCTCAGCAGCGCATTACAAATCTCGGTCGCTCAGAAACACCTGAAGCAAGCGTCATTCATCACCACGAGACGCGCAGGAACCTCGGCCGCTTTGGTGGACGCGAAACCCGCGACGAGACTGAAGAGCCCTCTCAATTGATAGTCACGCTCAGAGTCAGCAGAGACAAACTACGAAGACTCCTACAGAACCCAAGAGCAAGAGTCACACCCAGCGGCTCACAAACCCCGTCGACACCTGCGCACACTCGTATCCCAAGTGTCGCTGCTGCCACCTCGATGCCTCCCCCGTCCACTCCAGCCTCCAACAGCCAAGCACTGCCCGCGAAGCTTGGAACCCCTCTTCCACAGGGCCAAATCGGTCGTCAACCTGCACCTCCGCCAGTTGCGGGCCAACCGCCGCCACCTCCTGTGAGTACTAGCAATCCTGAGTGAAGCTGAATATTGACTGACCTCATTCAGCCTCCTCCACCTGAATGGCTCAAGAACTGTCTTCAGCAGCTCAAGACCACTTACACTTTTGACAACTTTGAGGGCATGATGAAGTACTCCGCCGTCAATCCGGACACAGAAATGCCGGTCCCCGTACCGGCAGGCTCACAACCACCCGAGGGCGTTAGGTGGATGTTTTTACCAAGAATTCGGTGCCTCGACTGCCCTGGCAAGCTGTACACGCCTGGTCCGGAGATGACCGCCGGCAACTTCGAGGTTCACTTGCGCAATAAGCAACATCGCCAGAAGGTCGATGCTCGAGAGGGCAAAGACACGGCGCCCGCGACGTCTGCCTCATCCTAAAGGGGAGATGGGATACAGCTGAGAGATCCCATGCGAAAACGATCCAGCTGCTGCCTCACCTCAAAGAGGAGATGTTATAGAACTGAGGGACCCCATTCCAGCCAGTCTCTCGTATTACAGCACGCCGTAGCTTACGACAGAAAGCGCTGGCTCGAGGGCCAGGAGGTGACAGGGAGTGAAGGCAGCTCGATCAATGCCCATCACTTGCATACAGGCCAGCACACTGATGCGCGCCTTACATAGTGCCGCCGCAAACGGTCTGGTACCTCTGCTGACAACATGGCTACTGGGCACCGTTCTCCCCTATTGTACAAGGTATCTTGATTTTCCTTTTTTTTTTTTTTTTTTTTTTTTTTTGGGTAGAAAAGACGCTGTTACACTGTTACATAGGCATCAAGTCTTCTGAGGCTGCCTCTCTTTAGAGGCAAAAGAAGGATTCTAGAACGTTTTGCTTTTCCCCCTACGGAGCTTATGGTCAGGGATTTCATATCCTGCTGGTTTGGCAGGGAACGGATGATGGAGTTTCAGTATGCCCACCCCCACCCCGTTTTTTTTTTTCTTTCTTTTTTGGATCGAGAGGAGCGAAGTTCATAGGGGGAGACGCCAGCAAATGTAAACTAACCATACGCCAGCGCTTTTGAGCTGTGGGCGCTGCATATTGTAGTAAGAATAATACTACAGCAAAGAAGGATTCTTGTGTCTGTTGTGAGTGAACATGTGTGAGAGGTCTTTGATAGACCAATGAGGCATTCATTGAAAACTCGCTACAAAGACTCGGCCAAGCCTGGACTGGAAGACCTAAAGTTTAATATGGAAAAGGAGGCAAGTAGAAGTTAGGGGAAGGGGGGGCTAATGAAGCATAGAAAGTCGTCGAATATTGTGGCTTGCTGCTCAAGGTTTTGATGTCCTTCTTCGCCGACCTGCCATCTGCGTCAGCCGCAGTGGCTTCTTCTGCATGTAATCCTCACCAAATGTGTTCCCTCCAGTTTCTGCAGTGGGAAGAATCCTTGGCACACAACTTCTCGCCCTCGTGGTATTGCGGTTCATTTCCGCTATTGGGTTTTCGAACGAAGCAGCCCGCGCGTACAGGATCTCGAATTTGATGAACGAGATGAGCTCAAGAGTCCGGATTCCATAAGCTTGCAATGCTCCAATATACCCCTTAATCGGGATTGGGTTTCTCAGGAACTAGCATTTCCTTGTCGGAAGGACAGTCCTCTTCCCATGGGTACAGCCTAAATTGGCCCCGGCCCCCTCATAAATTCCCCCCAAATCAATGTGGACGCCGATATAGAGTGCATCGGAACATGCAGTCCGAACAAATACCACATCACCTTGCAAGAAGCTTTTCCCGGGATAGAAAACTCCCTGGTATCTGTTGTTATATTGCTCGTGACCTTCTTTTGCATCTCAACTTTGCTTCCGTTGGTGGGCAACGTATTCTGTTGAATGTCGTGTTCCCGGGATTCCATGTTGACTCTCCTTTGGTCATTGAGAATATAAATCTTTCCTGTCTCTCTTTCTGTAGCATCTTCTCCTACCTCTCTCCATCATTCTTCCGTCAGATCAAGTCCTTCTCGCCCAGTCACCGCCAGGATGAAAGCCACAGCCCTTCTCTCCCTCCTTCCCTTCACAGCGGCCAAAGTCCTCTGGGACGGCCGCTTCAACGACCTTACGACCTCATCCGACCTCAACAAGTGGTCTTGGGCGAACCAGGTCGGGCCGTATCAGTACTACATCCACGGCTCTGGCGACGTGACCGAATACGTGAACCTGTCGCCCGATTACAAGAACCCCGCCGATACGGCCTCGAAACAGGGCGTCAAGATCACGCTTGACTCGACTGCGTACTGGAACGGGCAGAACATGCGGCGCACGGAGCTGATCCCGCAGACCAAGGCCGCCATTGCCTCGGGCAAGGTGTGGTACCACTTCTCGATCTCGAGGAAGGACGTGAACGCGCCGTCGGTATATCGCGAGCACCAGATCGCCTTCTTCGAGAGCCACTTCACGGAGCTCAAAAGCGGGTGGATCAGTGGGGAAAGCGCGACGAGCAACCCGAACCTCCAGTTCATGGTGCAGCAGAAGAGTTTGTGGAAGACGGAGTGGAAAGCAGGTATCTGGCACAATATTGCTTATGAGATTGTGAATTATTCTTCCTTTTTTTTTCTTTTTTCCCCCCGTGGTTGACCTTCGTCGCTGCTGCCTGTCCCAGGGGCACATCTTGCACGGGAGCCTGAGACGCTGACTAGATTCAATGTTTTTGCTAGAACTTCTCCAGTGGAAGTGTTGGATTATGGCACTCCGAGGGTTCCGCGCCGCTGCATCAGGTCGTTGCTCCCGTTTCGGCTTCGACTTCTTCCAACGGGCAGGACTGGCACTTGGGTGTTCTCGAGTTGCCTCGTGATGGGTACCCCGACGCCAACGAGGACTTTTACTTTTCTGGTGTTTACATCGAGGATACCGCCATTACGACCTCTGTAACAGGACCTGGTGAGTCTTCTCGATTTCTGTTCTAGTGCGACAAGGCCTGACTTGAGAGATACTAGCTGCGTGAGGTGAACACACGAGCTCAACCACGAGACGACAGCGGCAACATACGCATATACCGCGCTGATGTACATAGCTTACATTCACTACATATACTACCACTGGAATATTGAAGAACCAACGCTTGTTTCTATTTGAATGTCCTTGTGTGTGTAAAAGAATCTTCTACACCAGAATCCCTTGCCTGTAGAATTGAAATGTCACCCTCTCTCATCACCATGATCGTACCAGACCGCCGAATACACCTTGAATTTGATCCTGCTTAGAAGAAACCCAACATTGAAGCTACAGCTTATTAGCTTGAGAACACAGCCAGAAGGGGAGGAATTGAACCATTGGTCTAAAGAGCGGGGATGATGCCAAAACTTACCATAGTTTTCAAAAGACGGAAGATGGATGTCTTAGTAATTTTTGCAGCACTTGATCTTCCAAGCCAGGCTTCAGATCGTGACGGTGAGTGAAGTGGTTGGAGGAGAAGCTAAAGAGCAGCTAAAGCTGGAGCCTTGCAAGAACCAAGCGAGGTGCGCCTCATGCCGGGAATGGGGCCGAGAGAGATATCAAAGCCCGTGACACCAGCCCAGTACATGCAGTAGGAGATGCTTCCATCACAATACTGGTAGGAGCAATTGACGGGAGCGGTAGGAGCAGGAGTGATGAGCATCTTCTTGTTGTTGTTCTGAGCCCTGTGCAGCTCAAGATTTCCAGAGGTGGCAGATGTAGTGCATAAGCCAAGCTGGGTGACAGTCTCGCCGGGTATGGGTCCGAGAGAGACATCATAGCTAGTGATTCCAGCCCAGTAGACGCACATGGAAGTGCCATTCTGGCACCAGCTGTGGTCGCAGTTGATGGTAGGGGTTGAAAGGAGCTCAGTGGCAGTGATCTTCAGACTGGCGCTGACTGAGATGTTGTTAGTGGGAAGGACAGCAGCCGTGACTCTCATAGCCACAAGGACTGAGGCGAGGAGCTTTCTGAAAGAAGACATGGTTGAATGAGGGGTGAATGGCTTTGAATGGTGTGAGGAGCTTTGCTGTTGTAATGAAGACAAAGTGGAAGAGGGGTTTTTGTATGCTAATGAGGTTTGAAGTTGATGATGGGAGGTTGGAAACAAGAGAGATTGGAGAGGAAAAGAACGCGAAGAATCTTTGGGTTCAAGCAAAGGTTATGGAGGCCTCTGAGTTTAATAACTCGCTTAGAGACCGTTTCCAAAGAGGAAGCAGAGAGGTTGCAGGTGGAGAGGAAGGAGCAACAAAGAGAAGATTTCATAAAACCTCATTAGAACGGCAAGAGGCTAGAAGCCCAGAGGGTAATCAGAAGTTTCTGGTCCTCGAGACAAGTTGCTGAAAGCCTTAGTTGGGTTAAATTGGTTGAAATTGGGAAGTGTGCCTGGGAAGGAGTGCCGATTTATGTAACTTGTCTTGAGTTTGGAGTTTTGTCAGTTCCACAAACGGAAGGTTGTGGCACAAGTCAACTCCTTCCTTACGTCCACGAGACCATATTCCTGGAAGCGATCTGAGCCGCGATTGGCCGAATCCAACATTGATTAAGGAGGATTTCGTTCTGTTTCACCAAGTTCAATCGTAGTTTGGCTAGCTGATTACCCGGCCTTAAGGATATGAGAGAACGAGCTTCTAATGTCTGCCAAGCAGAACCAAGCGGGTTCGTTACCACGTTCGCGAACGGATAGGTGCTGCTGACGAGGCACGAGGTTGCCGAGTGCGCCCCGAGAAAGATGCCGTCGATTGACAGACTTGCATAGGAGCCTCACGATGCCATCGTATGCCGCTGAGCTCCCCGAACACAATGCCGAAGCAATCACATTCGAAGCCGAGAAACAAACCACATTATCGGAGCCGATAGTTCAGCTGTTTTTTGGATGTTGTTTAAACCAAGATCATGGGAAGATAAATGGCATTAATTGACGGAGAAAATGTAACATGACTAGACTATCCTACTTGGAGGTGGCATAACTCGAAGCTGCGGTGAAGTATAAGCTAAATGCCAGCCCCATGCTAAGCAACCAAAACAGACTGCGAACAGGAGCCCAGGCGCGGTTGTCTTGCAGACGAATATAAACGACGTTGTACAGAAGGCGGCAGCCAATATAGCCGAAGGAGACGAGATTGACTGTACGCGCGTCTACGCCGGCCGCGTTGGCGGCGACCACTCCGGCCGCATAGAGACCCAGGGTCTCGAAGCCGTTCTGAGCAGCCGCATGCGCACGAGTTATGCGAGCCTTCGCCTGGAAGGGGTTAGTCGATGATCAGCCCAGACCATTGAGGCTGCTCCTTACGATCTTGTCCATCTTTTCATCGGCGGCGATGACACTTTGAAGTTGGCGAGGATTTGCAACGTCATAATGCTTCCCCGCAGACATTAAGGCGTAGCCGTGGGCGGCCATGCATGACATGACAGCCGCGGGAATCTGTCAGCGATGAGCATGGTAACGCAGGTGAAGTCAAAGTGAGGGGTTGCGTACGGTGTACAGAGACAGGCCCTTTTGGGCGAGGTCAAGGCCGAAGAAGGACATGATCAATTCTATTACGACGTCACGATAATTGAATTGACCAGAGAGACGGTGGGCCAGTGTATAGGGTGCAGATACTAGAATGATTTTATTCAGCTACAAGTTCGACCTACTTATAACCTTTCCATGAAACGGATCAGCGCAGCGTCCAGCGGACTCCATCGGGAACATATTGGACCGAGGCAGGGCGGCAGAAGACAAACAAGCTGCTCCGCGCTGAAATTCCGCTGCTACTGAGGCAGGAAACTCTGAATAACGGAAACGAAACCCGCACCATCTACTGTATAACTAACAGGTAGTTACGTGGCCCTTCAATGATCCTCCTGAATGTAGCAATACGTTTTTCCGGTGCCTTTTTACTAACAGCTCTTGAGGCGTTTAGACTTTAGCTAATATATAGGATTCTCTAGAGCTAGAAGTATATATCCTTACTTTCAATGATCTAGCACTTTGCCTACCTACCTAGTAGGTAGGACTCCTACTCGCCTAGTACTAAGTAGGCTAGATCTAGGCTTAGATCTATAGCTTAGATTAGAATAACTAGACCTAGCGGGTAGTAATATAACTCCTTATATAACCTACCTTATTAACTACTTATATTATTCCTATTTTACTAACTATACCTCTAAGAAACCTAACTTAGTATTATAAGCTACGCCCGGGTTAAGCCTACCTAGGCTTCTACCTAAGTTTACCGCCTTAATGTCACAGTCTTCCTACTAGCCTGGGGCTACAGTAGGGGTCGCTAAGACTGCGAGTAAAACGAGGAAAAGAGCAATATAAGCGTGAATAATAATAAATAGTATACTAAGCAATTATAGGTATATAGTAATATGTTCTATAATAGCTGAGCCTTCTAAGCTATCTACTAGAAGTCTCCTACTTAAAGGATAGGTATTAAGCCTAACTATAGTTATATAGAATGCTATATAATAGCTAATTATATTACTAAAAGGCGTATAATATATACCCCCTTTTCAAAAAGCAATTATCCCGATTACTATCTCTATTAATCTAGGATATATATACTTAATATTCCCTTCTCTCCTTCTTTATATCTTAATCGCTAGAAATTACTATAGTATTATTAATTAAGCGTTATACTTATAGAGGAGTATATCAAACTTAGATATCTACTAGCGCTTAGTAATACTATTATTACTAATATCGCTAGGCGCGGGTTGCTTATTACTAATATACTAGAGATCCTCAATTATAATATAGAGGTTTATAATCTTAGCGCAAAGGCTTATAATCTCCTTAGTCTTAACTACGTCAATAGCTATATAAATCTTATTAGTAACCGCTTGCTTAGATATACTATTATTCTTAAGTTTAGTAAGATGCTTGCTAATAGTATTAATATTAATAGTATCTATATTAGCTATATTAGCCTCTATAGTATTGAGGCGAGGAAGGATTTCCTATTGGATGCTATTAATAATAGTATTAATATTACCCTCAGCCTTATTAGCGAGGTCTTTTACGTTTTTAGCATCCTTACGGGCTAATAGGTCTATAGTAGTAATATTACTAATATTAATAAGCAGGGCAATAGAAAGGAGGTTAATACGGTTTATTATAATAAGGTTACTAGTAATAATTCTATTAGTATAACTATAGGCGTTATAAAAGTATATAGCGAGGACCTAGGTATAACTAGGGAGAAGCTCGCTATAAGTATTATTATTAATATATATATTATATGCTTACTTAAGGGTATCTTAGATATATCTAATATAGAGGTTAGAAGATATATTCTCAAAAGGCTTAATATTATTAAGGATTTTCTCAATCTCCTTAATAAGGATTATATTAGGGTAATATAGAAAAGCGTTATTAATACGAGCTTTTGCCTTATCGATCTGCTAGTGCTAGGCTATAGGGCTAGGGCAGCCCTTCTTAGGAGTCTTATAAGGAGTAATAGCTATAGTTTTAGCTAGGGCGGGCTCCTCGATATTAGTAGTAGTACTAGTAATAATATAGACTAGCTTAGTAGCCTGGGTATCGTTATTCTAAATATTATTAGTATTATTATTATTATTAATAACCTCCTCGTATTAGGTCTTAGTATCCATAGCGAAGAAGTTCTTCTTAGCTGCCTGCTTACCCTTCTTATAGTTCTTATAGGACTTCTTCTTCTTAGCAGCAGACTTATAAGTCTCAACTAGAGTACTGAGGTTAATATTATAGTTACTAACTTAGTTATCGCTACCTTAGTTATTACTACCTTAGCGCGGGGAGACGGGGTTAAGCACCTCGTCGTTCTAGGGGTTAGTACCCTCATCTTAGCTATTACTATTATTAAATAGGTGAGAGGATAGGACCTCGTAGTTATTAGTAACTTCCTTGCCTTTAGAAGCTATTATTATAATAGTATTAGTTAGGCTAGCGTTTAGGAGGCTATATTTAGCAGATTAGGATAATATTATTACTTATTATAGGAGGTTTATTAGGTAATAATTAATATATAGGAGAGAAGTAAATAAATAAAGAGTATAAGTATGCTTAAATAAAAAGTAAGTAAGTATAGTAAATAGAAAGGAAGGTATAAAAAAAATTTTATAATAGGGGTTAGTAAGGAAGGTATATAAAAGTTAGTACCCTCTGCTCCTTCTTATTTATTTTAATATAAGATAGAGGGATTAAGGGAAGAGTAATTAATAGTAAAAATAGTAATAATAAAGGGAAAACTTATAGTCCTAATATTAATTTAGGATAAATATTTTTTCCCTTAAAGGATAAGAAAACTATTTAGTTATACACGAGGTGCGCGCCTTCTTATAGCTTTTTTATTATCCTAGTTAAGGGGGAATTTAGCGTTATACTTATTAATAAGATCGCTTATATTAAGTAATAGGGAGTCTCTTTATTCCTAGGTATTATCTTTTGCTATAAAACCTTTCTACTAGATAAGGTATTTAATAATAGGTTTATAACTCCTCTATAAGACTCTTTATTTAATAATATAATTAAGTTCCTACTCCTTATTACTATTAACCTTAATAGGCTTTAGTAGCTAAGTCTCGTAGTTAAATAGGTCTTCTCCCTAGGCTAGCTTATATAGCTAGGCTATAGAGAGGATTAGGTAAACCTGCTAATGCTTAGGAATATCTACCTTATAGGCGAGAGGACTAATAATATATTTAATTCAAAAGGGTCCTATCTATCTAGAGGTCTATTTATTATTATATTATCCTAGTAAGTAGAATCCTTTACTAAGTTATATCTATATTTTATCTCCTTTATTAAAAGTTATATTAGAATACTAGTTATTATATCTCTCTTTATGCGAGGTATTCGCTATATTAATAAGTAGTAATACTTAGAACGAAGGAGTGCAGGTAGACGACGTTGATGAGATAAATAGATTGTATTGTGGTGAATGATAATAATGATGATCTATCTCTCTAGGTAGGGAAAAGTGACTATATATATAGTTATAAGGTAGGTAACTAACCTATCCTAGGCTTAGTTAACTATTTATAATAGCCTTTACTAGCCTGAAGGTAACCTTTCGGCAATAGGCTTAGCCTTTACTAGCCTGAAGGTAACCTTTCGGCAGTAGGCTTAACCTTTACTAGCCTGAAGGTAACCTTTCGGCAGTAGGCTTAACCTTTACTAGCCTGAAGGTAACCTTTCAGTAGTAGGCTTAACCTTTACTAGCCTGAAGGTAATATATCGATAGTTACCTCTCAACTGTTATTTGAATCTTCAGTTGAGAAACCTCTTTTATATGTAATTATTAGACGTATAGTCTAAGTCA
>JAOQIF010001112.1:0-27390 GCA_026260285.1 Colletotrichum sansevieriae
CTAAGCGTATTACTATTATACCTAAAGACCTCTACTTAGTCTAGGCAATCCTAAAGGCGGGTAGGAACTATAGTAGCAATTAGTTCTAGATATAGATATCTATAGAATTAAAGAATTAAGTTAATTATTATAAAAGATACCTATAATAAGTTATATAAAACCTCTTACCCATGGGTACCTATATTAGCTATAACCTAAACCTACATAACCTATAGATACCTATATTAGCTATAACCCAAACCCACATAACCTATAGGTACCTATGGGTAACTTCTAATATTTTGGGTAGTACCCGTTACTACCCAACCCATACCGCGGGTACCCATAGGACCCACGGGCTGGGTAATTTGCATCTCTATTGGACATGATTTAGACTTATTCACCACATATTTAATTTGCTCCATGCTGATCCACTATATCCAAAAAAACATGCACGAAGTAGTCAAGCCCTGGATCCTCCCAGGCCGCTGTAAGTTTTATTTCTCCGCAAAGCCCCACGAATCTTGAAAATTCGGAACTTTTGTATGTCGGAAACGGGGAAAGAACCCGTTTTAGTCTAATTAGTGCCATGCCCCGAATTAGTGGAGAAAAGATATGTTGAGTGTGAAAGGGGTGATTATACACCACCGAATCTGAGATATAGTCGCCATGTGCGACAAAGTAGTTTGTTGCTCTCGTTTTCCGAAGTACTTGGACAAGGAAAAGGTCTTCTTTTCCTCCTAAGTCCTAGACCAGCTTGCAGGATGCGTTAATTGCTAAAGAGCATCAAATTCACATATCACACTCCGATATCCTGTGATTATCTACTTGCCAACGGCGGCGTTGTATGATTTTTGATTTGGAACTCAAGATGATTTTTTGGTGTTTTGTGGCTAATGAATCAGTGCTATGGCAGGTGAGTGTGGCTTTGAGTGGCTGGAGGTATCCACTTGCGCAGCTACTTGCCCGGGTGGCTGTGCGCGTCCAAGCCTTGCTCCAGCTCAGCTCCAATTACCCACCTCTTCCCATGCAGGCGCTGAAGCGGGCTTACCGCCCTGTCGCGTGCCCGATAAGCGACCGAAAAATGTTAACGAAGGCAGCAACACGCGAGAACCTGACCCTCCCAACCACTGGGGGGTCCGTGGTCAGTGGCCAGTAGCCAGCGACTCAGACCTAGTCACGTCGAGTCCACGACCCAAGACGAGGACCCGATCAAGAGGAGCCCAACGCGCACCTAGTAACCCTGTCGTGATTCCTTCAGCATCGCCCGTTCCCACCGCGGCACGTGACTAATATTAGCTCTAGAATAACCCTTTTCCAGGGGTTGTTCCTCTAATTATAGTTATAAGTAACTACATTATAGCTACTCTTATTCTAATAAAATAAGTTCTTTAGTAATTATTAATATAGCTCTATAGGATATTTCTTAATAGTTATAAGCCTAGCTCTAACTAGACTTCTAATTACTATTTTAAAATAGGTTTTTATTATTAAAAATACTTATTAAAACTTCCTCTCTCTTATTCCTTCTTTCCTCCCTAATATATACTATCCTCTTTTATTCTAAATCCTCTATTCCTAAATAACTTTAATTATAATATGTTCTATTAATATTGTAATAATATTATATTACTTAACTATATATAGGGATTTTACTACTTAGTATATAATAATCTAAATAGAAGCTTAAGTAGCTAAAATCTAGAAGTATATTAACTAAAAAGACTTTTATACTTAAGTAAGACCTTATTAGAAACCTTAACTATTCATATATATATTACTAAGTAAAACTAGGATATTAATACCTAATACGTATAAGAAAAGAGCGCTTATAATTAATATATCGCTCTACTTAAGTAGGAGGCTTTAGAATAGGATACTCTTAAGGCTACCCCTAAGATTACTACTAAGATAGAAATAGTAAATAAAGCTTAAAACCTTTAGTCTCTAGCTATTCTAGTTATAATTAATAAGAATACTATAAGTATATGGGATTAATACCTAGAGTATTTTTACTTACTTATTATATAAGATTCTAAATAAACCTATAAAGATTAAGAGTTTAATAAATTAATTATTTAATTATAAAAACTATTATTTATAATATTATTATACTTATATATATAGAACTCCTTACTTAAGGGGATATAACTCTTTAAAACTTTATTATTAATCTTAAATATTATTATACTCTAAGTAACTCTAATACTCTTATTACTATTTAAGAGGAATATAACTTTATCTTAGAAAAAGTAAATAAGAGTATTAACTCTAATACTTAGATTAAGGACTTTAGAGGTATCTACCTCTATACTACCTAACTTAAGCTTCTTAAGATAAGTAACACCCTTACTTTAAAAACGTTTCTTTAAATGATAAGTTATTACTTTATACCTACTTAGGCTAATATAGAGATTATAGATATCTTTAAATAGAAATAAGTAAGAATACTAATCTTTAATATAAGCTAATATACTAATATATTTAAGGACTTTTTATATAAAGATATACTCTGCTTAAGATTATAAGGATAAAGCGCTAGGGTCTTTATAATACTAGCTAGTTATATAAATAGAGCTAACCTATTAAATATTCCTACAACTAATAACCTATCTAATAGTAAATAGTACTTATATAGGTCGAGCTATTAATAGCTAAGTATTAATTATAACTATTTAGAGGCTACTCTTACTAGATATTACTAGAAGGGCCTCTATATATTAGTCATAGATATATAAGTAGCTTAGATCTATAATTAGTTAAATAATAACTTACAATAAGCTAATCTTTATACTAAACTTACTTATAAGGGCTAGCTATATATTATACCCTATAAGGGTAAGAACTACTAAGATAATAAGAGGGAGAATAAGGGTTTATCTAAGAAATCTAATATAGCCCTAAACTACTCTATTAATATAATAGTAGTTACTTTTTATATAGCTCTCTTAAATAAGCTTAGGGATAATATAGTTAACTTAGATAAGGAGTACCTAAGTATCTTTATAACTCCCTACTTAGGACCTTATATATTATATAAGTCTATAGTCCTAGAAAATTATAATAGGATATACTTCATAAATAATAAGTCCTTACGTATCCCCTTATTAATTAAGTATTACAATAAGGAATATGTTAACTCTAGAATAATATTATACTTAATTACTATAAAAGGTATATATATTATTCAGAATACTCTTAATAGCTTAAAAGGTAATAATATAGAGGACCTTATGCTCTATAATATAGGATATATACACGATTTTTATATTAATATTATCTCTAAAGCACTACTTTAGAAGATAGGTTTTTAATACTTAGGGTATAACTATATACTTTGCTTTAGAACCTATAAAAATAGTATTATAATTAAGAAACTTATTAGGAAGGCGACCCTCGCCTTTTTTAAATTCAAGCCTTATTCCTTATATTCTATTCCTAAGTATATCCCTTAAAGTACTAGTACTATTATTAATGATATAAACTATATGCTTATAATATATAAGTATACCTCTTTTATACTACTACTACATAAGAGCGGTAATATAATACTTTAGTACCTCTAAAGTAGCTACCTTAGACTTAAAGCCCTTAAGTAGCTAATATATACTACTTAAGGGGGAAGGATTAAGGGCTTAACGCGCTTATAGTACTAATACTATATAACTATATATACTAAACAGGTAATCTTAAGATAAATATTGGAAGATAAAGTAATATATCCTTACTATAGAATTATATAGGATCTCTTTAACTATCCTAAAAGCTTTAACTAGAACTAGTAGCTCCTTAATATTAAAGATAAATATGCTAGCTAGCTCTTTATATTTCTATATATTAATAAGACCTATAATAGCGTTATACTCGCTCTATTTACCTTTAAATAATAAGTATTTTAATAGAAGGGACTCTAAATTTATAAGATTAGATAAGATATTAAGAGGTTAGTAATTTTACTTTTGGGATATATAAGGTATAAGGATTAGACTTATATTAAAGGAATAGAGGTTAAAATAACCCCTCTATATATAAAGGAATTAAATAATAGAGGGGAATAGGCTAGTTATGAAGTTATAACCTAAATAATTAAGATATTTACTATAGCTAGCTTACTTATAGAACTATAGGCTAAGATAATATTAATAGTAATAATACTTTATAATATAAGCCTACTTAAGTACTATAACTAGAATTTACTATTATTAATTAAAAAGGAGTAGTTCTACTAATACTTCTGCTAGTAGTAACCTAATAATAGAGTAGCTCTAACCTATAACCTTCGCCCTTCGCCCGTATTAGGAATATATATATACTTAAAGCTATTATATATACCCCCTTAAGAGGGAATAAGAGAGAGGTATTAATAAGAGAAGCTATAAAGTAGTATTATAGGGATATGTTAGATACCTAGTATGATATATTTTCAATACCTATAACCTATATAAGGTCTAGATCCCTATATTATAATTAGTTGTTACTATATAGAATATAATATTTAATAAGTAGACTTTTCATATAAAGGATAATATAAAAGAGGCTATCCTAGAAGATATTATCTATAATATAGTAAAAGAGATTACAAAACCTATATTATAAGTTAACTTTAAGCTTTAGATCTTACGTATTATAAATGAGGATAAAGCTATATTAATACTTATAGCTAAAGAAAATTACTTATATTAACCCTTATTCTTATAACTAAGTCTCTAAATAAAAGAATTCTAAAACTTCTAAAGGGATAAATAAGCTAGAAGGGGGGGTAGCTATTATCACCTAATCCTATACTAGAGCTAGATAAAAGCCTAACTCTAATATATAGAGTAGTAGATATAATATATATATTAGAAACAAATTATATAGATTAAGCTATTAGGGAAGTTAATTTTAAAGGGGAATAGATTAAGGATTATATTATAATTAAACTACTCCCTATTTTAGAATATATTTCTAAAATAAGTAAGTAAAATAAAAATAACCCTTTAGATAGGAGGTCCTTAAATCTACTAGTATAGCTATATTAGAATAGCGAGGAGAGGGCTAATACCAAATAGAGATCTAACTAAGTATATGACTAGGAGCACTATGTCTAAACTTATTAAAGCTAATAACTATATAATCTACTACTTAGTAACTTATAACTAGGAATAATAGAAGGTAAACCCCGCTCTAGTTACTAGTTTTTACTCTGATGCCATATAGAGCGGGAGTAGGTATCTAGCTTCCTTAGAACTTTTATATCTAATTAATAGAAAGCCTTTTAGAAGCTAGTATAGGATACTATACGCTCTATAGCTATATTTATATTACTATTTATAGCACGAAGCCTACTTATACAACTATAGTAATTAATGAATACCTTACTACTAATAACCTTACCAAACTACTATACTTATACAAAGAACTTTTAAACCTCTTATAGGCGCTCTAAACTCGTATTAAAGAAGTAACTGAGGTTAAGATAAGTGAATTATAATAGATATATATATAATATATCATTAACTAAGGAATAATAATAAAGAGACTAGTCCCTTTAGAGTAGGTATTTACTTATAAATTTAATAAAGATAATATCCTTAATTAATATAAAGTAAGAATTTATATTTAGAGCGACTAATAAGCGAGGTTACCCCTTAAATAGACTTATATAATAACCCTCGCTACTTATAACTTTAGGGTAGGAATAGTAATTATTATCTAATTCGACCTCGAAGTTAAATAATTTGATATTATTAATATATTCCTGAACGCCTCCTAGGACTTAAATAAAAGCTTTATTATTTATCAACTACTAGATAGCTTTAAGTAGCTTAGAAAGTATATTAAACTATACCATACACTTTATAGGCTAAGGGATATATTATTACTTTAGTATAAAGAGTTCTCCTTAACTCTTTAATACCTAAGCCTTAAGCTTATTAGTAAAGACCTATATCTCTTTTAATTAACTAATAAGAAGGTTCTTATTATCTTCTATATAAATAACCTCTTAATACTTTTTTATAAGAACTACAATAAAGTAGTATAGAGAGTAATTACTAGCTTATATAAGGTGTATAAGCTAAAGGTATACGGCCTAGTTAAGTACTATCTTAGAATTAGGGTTATTTATAACTAAGCTATATAAAAGATATATCTTTTATATAACTAGTTTATTAAGAGGGTTACTAAGAAGTTTAAGGTACCTAACTTAAGAGCGCTAATAACCCCTCTTTTAAACCTATTACTTCTAAAAGGTTAAATAGTAATAATACTATTAGAAGTAAAGAGTTTCTAAGAGAAAATTAGCTCTATACTCTATATTACTATTATAATTTAACCTAATATTACTATTATATACTCTCTACTCTTACGATTCCTAATAAACCCCGCTCTTTATTACTATGCTACTACTAAATAAGTTATATAATACCTATATTCTACTTATTACCTCGTAATATACTTTAGTAACTTAGGGGATAAGTAGGTGTTATTAATTATAAGTAATGCTTTATTTATAGATAATAAGGAGATATAGAGGTTATCCTAAGGGTATATAATCTAGCTCTTTAGAGGACTAATTTAATAGAAAGCTACTTAATAAGCTATAATTATAATATTAATATTAGAAGCAGAGCTTCTAAACCTTAAAGATATTACTAAGGAAACTATTATACTTTAGAGGCTATTTAGGGATATTACTCTTAAGCTTAGCGATATGTAGAAGATTTACTATAATAATTAGTAGATAATTTATCCATTTATAACTAAAAAAGAATAGATCTTAACTAAGCTATAGTATATTAATATTTAGAATATATAGCTATAATGAGAATATACTAGAGGATTTTTAATATAGTATATATACTAATAATTAATATACTAGCTAATAGTCTTATAAAGGTTCTTAACTATAAGAAGTTTAAATAGTTCTATTCGCGTCTCAATCTAAAAGAATATATAAAGAATAATTGTAATAAATATAGGATACTCTAAATAAGTATAGGAGGGCTAGTAGTATTCAAATCTTTATTAATTTATAGCCTACTAGCTAGGGAGCCTAAAGTTACTCTTATAAGAGCAAAAGAATATAACTTACCCTAAAGGGCTGCTCTAAAATACTAATTTTCAACTAGTTAACCTTAGAGGATTTACTTATACTAATCTATTAGAAAATAATATAAAGGTAGTAATACCTCTAGTAAGTATATATTAATAAGACTATTGACTATATAATATACTATGATAGCTATGTTACTAATAAGTAAATAAGGTATAGGTATACCTATACTAACTACTAGGGTTCTAAATAGAACTAGGGTAGGAGACAGAGTAATAACACAATATATATTAGAACTACTTATTACCTTAGGAGTCTTATTTAAACCCTTATTATTACTACCCTTCTTTATTATAATAATCTCCTCCTTTTAGGTAGTAATAGCCTTATAGAGCGTAGCTCTCTAATAAATAAGAGTTTATAAGTTATATTAAAAGATACTTATAGAAATAAAGTATATATATAATCTTACTTTTCTAACTACTAGGTCTTTTAAAATCTTAGCTTTACTATATTAATAAGCTATAATAATAATAGGGGTATTTAACTATTAATAAGGTACCTTCCCCTTATAATAGTAGTTATACTTACTTACTATATTAAGTAAGTACTTTTTATTTAATAAGCTTAAGAGCTTACTCAAAATATACTAAAAGTAGTGCTTACCAAAGAGGGGTACTTACTCTACCTCTATACCTCTACTAGGGGGAGGAGGGCTAGGAGGGGCCTCTAAACTACCTTTATTAATACTCACCTCTCTATTTATCTCCTTAGGGATTATAATAATAATAAGAGTTAGTAATATTTATATATATAGTTATAAGAACAAAGGAATTATAAAGAGAATATATTATACTAAGAGCTATCTTCTTAAACTACTTAGAAGGGCAACTTTAGGGCTTCTTAAGCTATAAACCCTTACTCTTAGAGCTACTCTCTATAGGTTACTTCTACTTATTCCTCCTACTCGCTATATAATATATTGATATGATATATATATTAATAATAAGAAGGATTAATATATATATAACCTTATTATTACTCTCTAGGGGAGGAGGGCGCGCCCCTCTACCCCTAGCTTTATTCTTACTTTTAGTAATATATACCTTCTTAAGGGCTATAGCCTAGCTAGTCTTCTTTTGAGGAGGTAGTTATAAATATATTAGTATAGTAATATAACTTTAAATTATTATATAATATAAGTATATATATGCGCGCGTAATAAGGTTATTATTAAGATAAAAGTTAAGTATATATATAGTTGTTATAATATAGATAGGGGAGAGTTAAGAAGGTAGGAGGGCAGCTAGGTTATTTTATTTAGAGTTAAAATAATAATAGCTACCCTACTTAGGCTAATAAGAGATAGTAGATTCTATTACTATTAATAAAAGTTGATAAATAAAGGGTATAATAATAATAATAATAATAATAATAATAATAGTTATAAAGGTAGAAAACTATAATTATTTTCACTTTACTTATATATAATATAAATAACTTTACTTTACTATTTCTTTTATAATTAGGCTTATTAATAGGTTATATATATATATCCCTTTATATTTAGATATTTTAAGGGATATTATATAGTTAGATACCTTTCTAGCTATCACTATATCTAAGGGGATATATTATAATGCCTTTAGTATTACCCGTTCCTACTATAGCATATAATTAATATTAGCTCTAGAATAACCCTTTTCTAGGGGTTATTCCTCTAAATATAGTTATAAGCAACTACGTTATAGCTACTCTCGTTATAATAGAACAAGCTCTTTAGTAACTATAAATGTGGCCCTTTAGGACGTTTCTTAACAAACCCACAAGCTATGCTCTTCTTGCTTGTTCACCTCCCATGCTGCTTTCCGGCGCCGCGGCTGCTGGTCGCGAGAGAAAGAGACCCGCCGCTATTGACGTTAGCATCACCTCCCAGTCGGTCTGGCCCTGATTCACGCCCTGGACGTGTTCGTGAGTCCGGGGGAGCAAGCAAGGCCAACTCACGCTGCTAGGTGTTGTTGCATTATCATCGCACTCCTTGCGGATCCCGTATTTCAGCCCGGTTGCCGCTGTCCTGAGGAACATTTTCTTTTTGTCAGAATCACCAAAGGTAGCAGAAACACCACAATACCATTGTCACGATCCTCGGCTGAACAACCGAAACACCATCACGCGACGTCACCGAGACACACGACACAATGGGCTACGTCGCTAACACCCCGGAAGACCGCCTCGGTCGCTCCGACTCCAAGAGCCTCAACCCGACCTGCAACGGCCTCATTACTACAGCAACTTCTGCTGCAACCCTGCTGCCCCCCCCTGCAGTAAGTGCGTCTTGCTTACTGAAAAAGAAGAGTTGCTATATTGCTACTACTATTGCAACTAAGCTGCTAGCTGCTCCTCCCGCTTGAGCCCCAGGCCTAGGATCTCCGGCTACCCTATCCTTAAAGAGCGCACTAGTATTGACACCCTCGCAGACCGCCTCAGCTCGACATTGGCTCTAACGTTAGCAAGAAACAGAAGCGCCTGCAGCTGACAGCAGGAGGATTAACTAATAGCGGCAACAAGCCCTAGGGAGGATACAACACACTGTTGAGTCCGCGGAGGGAAATCACGCTCTGCTGCTGCTTCACTATGCCCCTCGATTTTGGTGAGGACCCCCAGGAAGAAAACAACCCGCAGCCTGCGTTGAACTCCAATATCGTACGCGCAATGGGCACGCGCCAGTCGGGGACCTAGGTGGGCATACCCTCCGCCCCCTGGCCCTCGACTGTGAAGAGGAAGTCCAGCCCCGTGTTCTCGAGGAGGAGCGTCGCGAAGGGTGTGTAGACTGTTTCCACGGGGTGCGCGTAATTCACCATCCGCCGGCGGGTCTCCTCATCCTCCATGGCCTCGACGGCGCTGGTTACCCTCTCGAGGGTTTCGCCCTTACCGCGGGTTGAGGGGCGGATAGGTTGGAGGATGGGGGCGTGGAGGGAGAGGAGGCGTTGATGCTTAGATCGGGGAGGTAGAGGGTGCGCGGGGTGGTGGGAAGCCGGAGGGAAGTGAGGGCTTCGGCGGTTAAGTCGCTCTTTCTTGCGCCCACCATGTTCGTGGGGCAACATTAGCCGGCTCAGCTTCCCAGTCTATCAGGCGAGGATGTTCTCTTTGGGATGCGATTAAGGAACCGACAAGGTGGATTCGACGAACTTTACATACCTAATAAGACCTCAGCAGCCAAGCTTCGGTCGTCTTGAGCCTCAGCTCCAGCCGATGGAATATGAAAATTGATTTCCACCAGTCAGCAGCCCGTGGGTTACTCGCCAATACACGAGGGGACTTCACAGCTGGAGGGATCCCCGCAAACAGGGTGGTTTCATGCTCCAAGAACGTTCCCCACGGGCAATAAGCCGGAAGAGCAAACGATGCGGTCGGAACCCCGCGATACTGGAGTGAGCACTCTCCAGGCTTTAGTTATCTCCGGATTGGACATCTTTAACAACAGATCAAAAGCACTCATTCCACGGCAGATAGACGACACGCAAAACAAACTTGAAATCGCCGGTGACCATCTTCCGGACTTGCCATGACCCGCGGTCCCGCTGCAATAATAGAATTGCAAGCAGGTACCAATCCCACTCATGTGGGAGCGTACGTGGTGCACCATATTGCTAACTTGCCGGTGTCCGACGATAGTAACAGCCGACCCGGCCTACCAGAACCAAGCATACCCCGCATCTCGCGCGCGATTCTGGAAACCGTCATCCACACTTGGGACCATGAAAAGGAATTGCAGGTTTAAGAGCGCAAAGGCTTGCCCAGCGTGCCCAGTGGCGCTAGGCCACGCCACGACGATCTCCGACGGGAGTTGACCAAAAACCGAACTGTCGGTATTGTCTGTTATCCTTTGGGGATGCTCCAAACGCTCATGACCGATACGTCAAGAATTTCAATCAAAGAGCATCTACCATCAAACCTTTGGCTGAGCTGCTTCGATCTTCAGATCAGCTTTTCTGGCAACTTCCAGTACCGACCAACGAATACTGGCACCGAATCGAGGCACTGGACCTTTGTCGTCTCCCATCATGGCTGACGACACCCAAGCCATGACAGATGCCAAGGGCCGCAAAAGCGATGTTGAGCACCTTGAACAAGACCTCCAGAAGCCTCATATCGAAGAGCATATTCAACAGCAGCACCCGGAAATATACCACGAAGCCCTCGCCCGGTATCCGAATGACGAATCCATCGACCGAGCTGACGAGAAGAGACTTCTGCGCAAGCTGGACATGCGCATCCTTCCTCTTCTCGGAATTTGTTACTTTTTCTACTACGTTGACAAGACGACATTGTACGTGTTGGCGCATAGCACGGATGAGGTGTCTGTCAGATGCATTCACTAAGGGACAAATATCTAGGTCGTACGCTGCAATTTTCGGTCTCGAGGAGGGTCTCGATCTCAAAGGCGAGGAGTACTCGTGGTTGTCGAGTAGCTTCTACTTCGGTTGGCTTGTCTGGGCCATTCCGTCCAACCTGATCATGCAGCGCAGTCCGCCTGCATGGTATCTTTCATTCAACATATTCATGTGGGGTGTCCTGCTGATGGCTCAAGCGGCAGCCAAGAACTTTGCTGGCTTGCTATCTCTTCGTATCCTGTCGGGAGCTTTCGAAGCCATTGCGGATCCTGTAAGGGATGGTACTTGTTTGCCAATCGTCCATCCATTGCTGACATAATTCTGAGGCCTTCATGTTGATTACTTCGATGTACTACACTCGCTCCGAGCAACCTTCGCGCATTTCGGCTTGGTATGCATGGAATGGCATCGGCGTCGCTGGTGGTGGTCTAATCGGTCAGCTCCAGCCTTCTGTCTGCCACTATCGCACAATCACGACTGACTTGAGCAAATAGGCTACGGGATTGGCAACATTAAGGGGTCCCTAGCTTCTTGGCGCTACGAGTTCCTCGTCGTTGGTGCTTTCTGTGCTTTTTGGGGCATTCTTCTAGTCCTTTGCCTTCCCAACTCACCGCGCACGATTTGGGGCTTCACTCATGAAGAGAAGCTCATCATGATCGCGCGCATGCGCCGCAACCAGACGGGTATCGAACAGCGCCGGATCAACTGGGCCCAAATCAAGGAAGCCTATCTCGACTACAAGACTTGGCTCTTCACCTTGCTTGGTTTCGTGTCCAACGTCCCCAACGGCGGCATCTCGAATTTGTCGACCCTGGTCATCAAGGGCCTTGGCTTCGGGACGCTCGAGACGGCGCTCCTTGGCATTCCCCAGGGCGCTCTTGTCGTCATATGGATCGGGCTTGGTGCCTTGGCGAACAGGTACATGCCTGCCAACAGCCGGACTCTTGTTTGTGCAATGTTCATGTTGCCAACTATTGGAGGTGCACTGGGCTTCTTGTTAGCCCCAGCGAATGCGTACATCGGTCGCTTGATCTGCTTGTAAGTCGCGCCACCTATCAAGTGACCAGACGAAGATTGACGCGGGCTATAGCTACCTCACAGGGTCTTACCAGGCTTCATTTGTCATTTCGCTTTCACTCATCACCTCCAACACGGGAGGCCAGTCCAAGAAGATGATCGTTTCCGGCATGATTTGGTTTGGAGCTTGTATCGGGAACATTGCCGGTCCTTTCTTCTACAAAACCGACCAGGCTCCTTCGTACCACCTCGGCATCGGCTCTCTGCTTGTCGCAAATTGCATTGAGCTCGCTCTCTTCTTCGTCTTCCGGTATGCTTTCATCTGGGAGAATAAGCGCAAGGAGAAGCAGCGAGGGTCATTGCGCTCCAGCAGCAACTACCTAGCTGACGAGTTGAACGCTACTGCTTTTACGGACTTGACGGATAAGGAGAACCCTAACTTTGTTTATATTTACTGAGCCAACTCTGGGGTTACTCTGAGTCAAGGATAGATAGATGCACATACTTACGAATTCTAGAATAATATCTTGTCGAGTAACCTGGAGCATGCTCGCGAACATGCGGTTGAATAACAAGTGTTGGTTGTCAAGTTAAACTGATGCGCCACAACCTTTTGCTACGCCTTGTCTTTTCAAAGAAACCACGCATGCTACCCCAAGTACTCTCGGCAATTGTTCTTTCCCGTTCTGAAACAGAATATGTTGATGGTTCCATCTGCCTGTTTGCAGACTGTTGCGCCTCAATCCTGAACCTGGCCTCTCAAGCAATTGGGCGTGTAGTTCCCGCAGACTCTCCAGCCTAAAAAAGGGGGATGAAATCAGCCTCACGACCAGTACATGACGCGAAAAATCCACCCACTCCCGTTTTTGTTCCCTTGTCAGCAGGGCAGCTGCCGTCTGCCGGTGCGCCTACGCAAAAGACGAATGTGACTGAGGCGCGTAAGCTAACCGTGGAGTGTGATAACAGCGAGAGGGAACTGAGGCAATATTTTGTCGGCAATTTCTGGTCTCTCTGTCGGCTGGATTTAGAAGGGGAGCCTCTTATCTGCTGGAAACTAAGATGATGATGGCTATGACAGTTCGGGCTAGATTCACGGTTTTTGCGAAGGGAAGTCGCCCCACCTACGTATTCAAATATGATCAAAATGCACTCTATCGCAGCTTATGATCCAGAATCGAGCTACCTGAAGTCGGATTGGGCCTCGAAGGGAGCTGGCTCATCTGATGGTGCTTGAATTGCATGGCATAAGTGTCTGAGTCAGGGGCCGCATGGCCTTCACGGAACTCGTCTGCTACCAGCTACCGCAAGGCTGTAACATAACATCTCATCGACTCTTCATAGCACTAGTCACAACTCTAAAAATAAAAGTCCCGACTATAGCGCTGTAAGAAGATAGTTGCGGGCGTGTGGCGTTGGTAGTGACACTGCGATAGCTACCTGGTGAAGTAATAAATAGTGTTGCGCGGAGGTATTGGAGTTTTTGCTTCCTATGGGTGAGACCCGCGTCTCTGGTAACCCAAGACATGCCGAATGAACGGGCTCCCGCTTCCCACGAGCTATACTTCTACAGTCCCAACTCACACAAGTGTCCATTGCTCAACAGGCATCAGAGCTTCGGAAGATTGGAAATCCAGCATTGAAGCCAGCCTATTCATGCGGGTTTACTGCAGAGCTTGCCGGGTGAAGGTGGAGTCTAGAAACTTGGCTGTCTGTTGCCTCTCGTTGTCGAGCTTGGCCTGCTGGGATGGTGGCTGTCGTGAAATTGTCATCGGGTTTTCATCCACACGATGGCCATTTTGATGACGCGCAAGTTGTCGAGTTCTTGCCCCGACAACAGCAGAGGCCCTGTCTGTGGAAGCTCCGCCTGCAGCAGCGGCTTCGGCACCGAACAATGCTTGCTCCAATCTCCGGAGCCGACCGAGAACGGATTCTTCAGTGCATGCGTCGGTATAATCGCGCACCATCACAATCAAGGCATGGCTTCGGGCCTCATGATGAGTTCGATCTCAGTAACGTGAGCTATGTTGACTGGTCCCTGTTTTTCCTTGCCCACTGCCAACAGCGGCCCAGTGCCCTTGTTGGTCCTCCTATTAGTGGCTAGGTGCTGGGTCGTTCCAACTATTTGGCATTGTCAGAGTGGACGGGTGCAACATTGGCAGTCGGAGCCATCATGCTCGGGTTGGCCAGATTGAGGCTGAACCGCAGCATTCTCGCTGTGACGTAGGGTATATGGGAACGCCTAACATCTCCACGAAGCATGCACTCATCTGCAGTATGGAGCTATCAGGTCGTTTTATTAAAAGGGGAACGTATTTCTAATATTGAGAACGGGTCGATCCCATGATGGGAATTTTCGCCTATTGCAAAGAGAAATGCTCGGGTGTCGAAGCCAAGCGTGGGGATTTGCAGGCTGATAAGCTTAACCACCAGACGACGGCGATGTGTCCTATGTGTATAAGGTTAACCGAGCTACGGGAACCAATATGCATATTCCAAGATCCGGTAGCCATTGGCATTCAGGGTCGAAAAGCGGTTCGAAGAAAATGCGACTTTGATAGACGAACCCTCAGGGCAGAACATGAATTCAAATGCGATCGCTTCTCTGCGATGCTAAGCCGCAGAGACTGGTGGCCACTGATATGCCAGGCTGACTGGGCGATGACCCATGAGAAAGCATTCCGTCGGCACAGGTCGAGATTGATATGTGAGCACGGCGCCTGCGCCTCAGGAGCAACTGAAGGGTAATGCGTCTCTGAAACTCTTATTCGTAACGGCGAATTCGCAAGTTTGGGTTAACTGGGATGAAAGAGAAGCGAAGGGCGGTAGGTGCACCTCGTTATCAGCACTCCAGAACGCCGATGGTACGCTAGAGCCCGCACATCAGGGGCCCAGGTTCCCCCAATATATTCGAGGCTTCGCTACAGTAGTACTATGCAGGAGCCGACAAAAGATCACACCGGTGGGAGCAAAATGACCCTGACCATGTCCGGTCCAGCGATTTGCCGCTCTCGCATTTGGCTCAGAAGTTCGCCAATGATCGTGGTAAAGAAAGCCGGTCGAACGTTTGGGGGGAATGGCAAAAACGCCCCTTCAAATCCAGAGAATTGATTTTGCATGGCAAAACAAGCCTTGAGCTCGACTTAAGACATCGATAGGCGTGCTTCGCCAAGTCTCTCCCCCATGTGCAGCAAACCTTGGCGCGGCACCCCGTCCCGGCCCCGCGTCCATGGAGGATAGTACTTTGTACTGACCCGTCCGATTCCGCTGCAGCGTAAAGACCTGCGTTTTGAGTGAGCCTTCGCTGCCGCATCTTCGTCTACAATACAGTCCGATTTCGGCTTAGGGACAAAACATCGCGTATGGTTGCCAGCAGAGAGCTTCTCTCTGAACGAGAAAAGTGCAGTGGATGACGTGCTTGGCCTGGCATCCCTTACCAGAAAGACCACGCCCTTGCTGGAAAGTGCAGTCATGCGCCCTCGGAGCCGACGTTCGTCTCGACTCTCGTCTTGGGTACGGGGCCCTGAAAGGCGAGTGCTCCCAGCGGCAGGGTCAGACGAGATGCATCCCTGGCGGCTACCGTAACCTTTCCAAGTCCGGATGCGAGGATGAGTGCAATAGACAGCACGAGATGCGAGATGGATCTCCAAGCGCTGCTCGATCCGTCTCAACCGCCTTGGATCGTCATCCTCTAATTAATACCCAACAGGACGAGAGAATGCGGTTGTGTGCCCGCTCTTGGCGGCTTCTCAGAGTGCCGCTACCGAGGGCATGTTAACCGGCTGCTTGGTGTTTCCAAAGAGGCAAAGGCGGTTACGCTCTTGTCAGATTAATTAAGGGGACCAGACCCATTGGCCCGTTGGATGTTTTCTTGTTTCGAAGACTCCCCAATTCGGCCATCCAATTGCGAAGCTGTCCGACAAAGGCTTCTTCTTTTTGTCTCTCTTTTTTCCCCGACGCACACCAAAACTGGGCCGTCTTCGCCCAATCAAAGCGCACCTGCCATCGCTTCAATGCAACGCTGACCTTGTCCGACTTCTCCCCGCCCTCGCGCCGGTCCCCACCCGGAATGATCCTCATCGGGCCCGTTCTCCATGGAAAGCGCGAAACCTGGACGGAGATTAATTAGGGGAATGGTGAGATCGCATATCCATGGATGCCTTTTCTGAGCAGACAGTAGAGCAATAGCATAATGCGGTTGATTGAATACTCAAGTTGAAATCCCTTTTCAACTCTCACCATGCCGTTCGCCTCTCTCTCGCACCTTTCTCCAGCATTCCTTCCATTCATTCAGGTTGACCGTGGTCCTTCCGTTTCTATCGTTCTTCTCATCCGTTCGTTCGTTCACTTCACACCCAAAGACACAGGATGTCCGCTTCCATTCTCCTCGCCACCGGCCTGCTTGTCGGTGTGGCCCAGGCCTACACCCAGGTCAACGTCGCTTCTCCCTTCATGACCAAGAACATCGACCCCATCGTCTTCCCCGGACAGTACAACAAGTCTCACCTGCACTCCTTCTTCGGCTCCGACGCCGTCACCATCAACACAAAGACCAGCGCCGAGCTCCAGAAGGGCTGCACCAACGCCGAGAACCCCAACGACCTGTCCGTCTACTGGATCCCCACGCCGCTCTACACCGCCGACGGCGGCAAGACCTACGAGCCCATGCCCCTCTCGCGCTTCAGCGCCTACTACAACCTCGGCGAGACCCCGGCCGAGGTCCCCATCCCCGAGAACCTGCAGATGATCGCCGGCGAGGCCACCGCGCAGACAAAGGACAAGATGCCGGCCGAGGCCCAGGTCTCGTGGGCCTGCGAGAACGGCGGCGGCGGCGCGACCGACGAGAACGGCTTCCCCAGCGAGACCTGCGGCACCCACCTGCAGCAGCTCCTCTACTTCCCCCAGTGCGTCAACACCGAGACGCTCGAGACGGGCTACAAGGACAGGCGCGGGGGCAGCTGCCCGTCCGGCATGAAGTCCATGCCCCAGCTCCGCTTCTCCATCCGCTACGACCTCCGCAAGGTCCTCCCTAACGGCTGGAGCGGAACCGCCCCCTTCAAGCTCGCCTGCGGTCCCGCCTGGTGCTCCCACGGCGACTTCATCAACGGCTGGACCGACGAGGCCGCCCGGAACATGCTCGCCACCACCCACGAGAAGCAGAAGTTCTCCGCCGTCAACGGCAAGCTCGGCGGCTACAAGTCCGGTCCCACCTGCAAGGCCACCGACGCCGACCCCTCCCACGGCACCAGCGACTACGCCGAGAGCGTCAAGGCCATGCAGAAGCGTGAGGTCGAGGCTTTCGGCTGGGCCTCCAAGTCCCGCTTCATCCAGTAGGACTGGAGTCGCTCAGCGATATCCATCGTATAAAAAAAAAAGACCCATGTCACAAAATAACTTCGTTGTATCATAGTTCGGAGAACGTGCATCTTCTTGGGCCTATGGCGCCGAGCTGAGAGGTCGACTGAGCTACCCAAATAGTATCGGCCATGTTTTCAAGCATCATCGAATCAATCTGGTTCAAGATTGAGAACTGGCGAACCGCGAATTTGAGTAGAGTTTGAAGGTTGGCCTGCTGTTTTAAGGTCTGCAAGTCTCTAGTCGTAACGACCAGCGGTTCCACTTATAGGGGATTTCACCAGGGATGGTGCTGGGGTCGAAAAACACGCAGCTGGCGGCTCAGAAATGGCAATTGTTTCAGAACGTCATCATGGAGAAAATGTCTGGGACCATACAGAGTAGGTACGAATAGACATGCGGTCAATCTGCGGTTGACCAGATCGCCGCCACCTAACTGTTGTGCACGGCTCTGCTTCGCTGAACGTAACAGAACGCTGTGGTTGAGGCAACATGGCAGCTAGGTGGAGATGCACGGAAACATATACCTACCCAGGGATTCTAAACGTTAGCGCAGTCCCATACTAACCATATGGAGCAAATGATCTCTAGTATCAGTACTTCCCACACCGCCAAAAAATGCCACTTTTGAGGTACTGATACTGCTGTCAATTTTTCGGCGATGCTAATCGGCGTCTCCTCCATCCCGCTAGATCACCTCCTTCAACTTGCGAGTTAGCAGGAGGGCCTCGCGGCGCAATACGCTAGTCGCGTATAGACGCATAACAGCGGGCGAGGTAGTTAGGTGAGGGCATCGTGAGGTGGGTTGTTATTGTCAAATTGGGCGTAAATTATAAGTATATTAGTGATGCTGTCGCGTGTGTGTAACTTCGATATATAGGCCCTTATTTAGGCGCGTCCTAGCCCCTTTTCTAGCGCGTACCCTAGTCGCTTTGGGCCTGCGTAGAGCCGGGCGAACGTTACGCTAGACCCTATAATCTAATATACCCCCTTAGGGATTGCTAGCTTCTATAAGGCTATTTCTAAACTCTATTAGGGTCTATCCTATCTTATATATAGGTCTCTATCGCTTTCCTATGCTTTATATTATCTTCTTCCTCTAGGTCCTATGCGTAGTTCGCTTCTAATTATATATATTAGTTACTTATTTATAGCTAACTATAAAACGCCTTGAATTATAGTAGCGCGAGCGGCTTTATGAGTCTATCTACTATAATCTCTACTAATAGTATATACTTAATTAATATATACCCTTTTATAATCTCTTATTATAGCTAGTAGTTATAGATATTAATATATTATAGCCTTATTCATAGCTAAATAAGCTCTATGTTAATTAGGTAGATAGTTTATGAATCATTATACTAGATTTAGATCGTTATTAGTATTATATTAAGCATAGTAAAAGTAGCTTTAGGGGTAATATTACTTAGGAATTAAACCTATAGTATAATTATTAACTATCCTATAAAGAGGGCTATATATACTACTTAGGATAGTACGAGTAGCTCCGCTTTAGTTATTCATATTATAATTATTATCTACTTATTTACTTTCTAAGCAACTATACCTCTAAAAAGCTTTATTATAAGCGCTTAAAAGCTCTTTTATTTAATTATATTATCTATAAAACTTATATCTTAAGCGACTTTAAGTATATTATCCCTTCTATTAGGCTTAGCGCGATACTTAAGATAGTGGTAACATATTTAGTAAAGGTATTAGAGGACTTAATTAGTAGCGTCGTGCTATATAGGGCCTAGGTTATTATTAAACCTAGTAAGGCAGCTCGTAGTAAACGCTATATTAGGCTTTATTATTACCGCGCTATATAGGATTATTCTAATATAGCGTTAGTAGTAGTTAATTTCCTATAGGGCTGCTTCCTCTTTATATAGTTCTAGTTTATTTTTATTATAAGTATATATATATATATATATATATATTTATTTATATTAAGGCTTATAGCGTATTATATAAGTGTCTTTCGCGCTTTATTTATAAATACGGACTATAATAGCTATAGTTTACGCGCAGCTCTATTATAGAGCACTTTGATTCCGAGGAACTATTATAGGTCCTAACCTTCTTTAAGGTAGTAACGCTTCTAGAGGGTATTTATAGCATCCTTTATGCTTTTAGTATACTCCTAGGGGAATACTAATATATAGTTATCTATATAGAAAAAGAATATTACTTACTTATACTACTAATAGTAGTTTTTACTAGCTACTTATTTAAAGCTAAGCTTAGTAAGGCTAGCCTCTAAGTGCTTATACTAAAGTAGTAGTAAGTAGCGTAGTTTATAAAGCGCTTTTTATAAGCATAGAACCTTATTATTATAGTAGTATCCTAGTAGCTTACTTATAAATACTATTTTATTAATAGATATATAGATAAACGCGTTTATAGTATTATATTATAATAACTCTATATTAAAACGAGTAGCTATAGCTATTAGTACTCGGAAAGATATACTTATAAGCATTATTATATGTATCCTATGCGTCTTTTACTTATTAGTTACCTCGGATTATAAATCTCGCTTTAAACTTCGCTAACTAACTATATTTATTAAGTTTATATATATAAACCTAGTAGTAGCTAAGTACTTAATAACTATAGGCCTCCCGCCTCGCTACTTCACGCTAGGATTATAATACTTTATATCCTTTTAAGTAAGATCTCTTAGCCTCTAGGAATTCATTTATAAATAGGTATAGTTTTATATACTTATTATATAGTACTAACTAATTATAAGATATAAGTAGAGGTGGTAGCTTAGACTAGGGGCGGCTTAATAGAGTAGCTATTTTATTTATATTATTTAGGTAGTTACTATAGCGCTTATTACTCTCTAACCTTTATTCTTTAGCTATAATAGATACTTATTATTATAGGTCTATCTTATTTATAGCTATTTTAAGGGTATAACCTACTCCTATTAAAGTTTTAGAGGCGTCCTACTCTATATAGGTACTTAGTAAGTAATTAATCCAGGTATTATAATCTATAGGGCTATCTTCTAATTATATAGTCTTATACTTCTAATATAGCTAAATATAGCCCGCTAGAAAGATAGCTTTAAACGAGGTCTATAGTATATAATAGCGCCAGAGTGATAATTTATATTTATCTATTTCTATTTATACCTTTTAAAGGGTAGTTATGCCTTTCTCTATACCCCCTTATACTTATAAGCGCGCTCTATAGAGCTATAAAAACGCTATTAGTAGAGTCTCTAGAGTGGTTATTAGTTTAAAACGAGCGTTTATATAGGTAGGAGTATTACTTATTTTTAATTTAGTAGAGGTAGCCTAGGCTACTAGGCTCTATAGTAGCGTTAATATAATTATAATTATATTGTTTAGTGCTATAGCTCCTAGATCTTCTATATACTTATTAGTATAGTTATTATGCTTAACTAACTTATCTATTTCTTTATTAGTATCCTCTAGAGCGGCTTATATATAGCTCTTACTAATTAGCTAGTTAATTTGCTCCTACATTATAATAAGATCTATATATTAGAGCTCCTCTATAAGCCTCTTTAAGTTATTATTAAAAACCTTCTTCTTATTAAGTATTATATTATATATAGTAAATACTTCTATATATAGCGGGTTCTATATATAAAACAAGTTACTAGATATATAGCCTATTAGGAAGCTAATAAATACATATAGTATAAGCCTTTTATAGTAATATTACTTCAGTTAGGCCTCATTTATTATAGTAAAGGCCTTATAGCTATAGGTATATAGGTATAAGAGGTTAGAGCGCGTATGATTAGCGGGCTCGCGTGCCTAAAAGTACCTATAGAATAGTGTTATAAATAGCGAAGGGCGAAGGTTAGCACGCTTTGATTATGCTATATTAAGTAGATTCAGCGTTAAAGAAGGGAAAAGTTTATTTATAGGCTAGAATAGCCCTAGAAGACTAAAGGCTTGCCTAGAGATTACGTGACGTAGTAGTTATATAACCTGAAATTTAAGTAGGTCTAACCTAGCGCTATAATATTACCCCCCCCCCCCATCTACTAGTATTACTATCTATAGTAATTAACTAATATATATATTTATAGGAATCCCCCTCTTAAATAGTCATATTAGGGCGATATTATTATCTATAGTAGCAGGGTCCTTATCTTAAGTAATAGCTAAGAGCTAAGCTAAAAGGTATTTTAATAGCCTTATAGTAGCTAGAGTAGGAGTATAGAAGTCTTATAGCGCTACTAGGGCGTGCTTAAAACTCTTAGTATGATACTAAGTAGGGTTATAATTATAGCTCTTCTAGTTTGCGCGATATTATAACTATTTATAATATAGCTAGATTGTAGTTACTTATATAACCTTATACTCTAGCTTATTATTAAACTTAATAGTAGGTAGTAGCGCTTTAAATTAGCTTAATAAAGGGTCCTTAGTAGCCTTTTAGAGCTTACTATGGTAAAATACTAGGTAATAGTTATATTCCTTTAGTAAGTTAAGTACTTATATACCCCTTGGACTAGTAGCCTTAATTAGCTATAGCTTATCTTATAGTATAGATAGCTTAGAAGAATTTCCTTAGCGCTACCCTTTTATTAATATATATATAGAGTCTCTTGTAGCTAGGTTATTAGGTTAGTAGTAGTAGTTTATAGCGCGGGCGTAGTATTATTAGGCTATAGCTATATTCCCTTTAGTAATATCTTAAATATTATAGAGGTTTTATACTAACTACTAAGCGTTACTCTAGTTAATCTTCTCGTTTTATTATTAAGAACCTCTATATATACTAATCCTAGTTAAAGCTTATTTTTAGTAAATACCCTTATTTAATCTTAAATAGTATAAGCCCTATAGTTTCATCTAGTAGCACTACTTAGGCGAAGTCTGTAGTAGGGAGTATTCTACTCTAGTTATCTTAGAACTAGCTTATTTAGGAGCAAAGGCATTAAGTTAGATATTAGTTAAGGATCTTAGTTTATTTATTAGTTTCTATATAGCTAGCTATACCTAGCTATATAGTTATTTATATATCTTATTAACTTTATTCTAGAAGTTAGAGGTAAGCTAAGGGCCTCTATTAAATATAATTATAATAGGGAAACCTATATATTAGAAGATATAAGTATCATATAACTAAGCGAGATCCTGCGCTATAATAGTTTTATAGTAAGAGAGGGAGACTATCTTTTCTAATAAGTAGTATATTACTATAAATATATTATTATACTTATAGTAGTTAGGTGGGTATAATATAAAGACTATTATAATATATTCCTATGTGTAGGTGTTGGAAGCCCAGTCGGCGGTTCGTCGCCGACCCAACCGGCGCTACGTTAGGCCGGTCCGGACCCACCTATTGCGCCGATTCAACCAATAGGAGGGCCAGGACCCCACACGCAAGGACTGCCTATATAGCCATCGTAACTACCAAACCCACGATAGTTAGATATCACGAATAACTATAATATTACAGAAGAACCCTATCTTTCTAGTACTATTACCTGCATAGGATAGTTAATCCGATACTAATTAGTAGTTAACTTAACTATTATAACTACTCGAGTTACTGCAGATTAGCAAGGTTTATCACTACCTATATTAGAAGAGACGTCTCCGCTATTAATATTACTACTACTAGTAGAGGGATTAAAACGACTGTTATAGGCTACTACGATAACTATTTAATAACATCCAGGCTGCTTTACGCCTATATATAACAACCGGTTAAATAAATAACTATAGCGATAATATCTAGGCTGCTTTGCGCCTATATATAACGACCTCGATGCGAAAAGCTATGATATCGCGAAAATAACGCATACTATACCCCCCCCCCCTATCTCCTCTACTCTATTCACGATAGCTACCCTAACCGCTAAGCCGGGTAGTAATAACCCCCCTCCTCCTCCTACTACCTACGATAGATCTATCTAAGGATCTATCTATAGTAATATCCCTATCCCCACCTAGCTTAAGGGCATCGTCTAGCCTAACCTATAGGGCAAGGTCTTCGAGATCGATAAGGATAGCAACGATATTCCCGATATATCTATTAAATAGGTGAATATATAGATAGGCTATTAACTTGAGGTCTATAAGATCGATAAGAATACTAGCTAAGCCTTCTAGTGCGAGTTCTCATACGACTTTATCAGCTAGACTGCTAAACTATTTAGCAAAGCTAACTAGAAGCTTAGGAAGGCCCTTAAGAACTACGTTATTAGCTATAGAGTATAGGTTAATCTAGCGGCTAGAATAATCTCTATTAGGCTCGTTAAGGCTATAAATAGACCTAAGTTCTATTACTAGAGCTAAGCCTAGTTAGATGCTTATATAGATAACTTCCTACGATACCTCGCTAACGACCTAGCGTTTATTCGCGAGATATTAGTACTAGTTATGCTTGCGCGCCTGCCCTATCTCACGAGGCCCGACGAGAGCCTCGCCTAAGCTAGAACCCCATAGACCCCCCCCACGACGGCGCTAGTAAAAACCACGCCTACTAGCAGAGATAGCGCAGTTAATAACAATAACTAGGATATAGGCTATAATAGCCTCCTAGCTATGCTAAAGCAGTTAATAGATCTAGCTAAGCTTTATGCTAACGATATAAAGTATAGCAGCGCTAAATACAACGTATTAGAGGCGAAATTAACTATCTTTCGGGATATCTACGAGAAGGTTGGGATCTAGCAATCGCAAGCGGCTAGCGCCCTCCCCCTCATACTAAAAGGCCGAGCCTGCGATTACTACTTCAACCGACTTAATAGCGCCTAGTTAAGCCTCCTAGCTATAGTTAAAAAACTCTATAACTACTTCGAATCCTACGATACCCGCTAGGCCTACCTAACGGAGTAGCGCTAGGCTATATTAACCTAGGTTATCCGTAATAACCCCTCTAAAACGAGGATAGAATGCTTAGAGATCCTCGTTAACTATATAACTAAAGTCTAATAAGCCTTATTACTAGCCTACTACTCCGATCTCATCCTATAGGACTACATTATTAATGCTTACTAAGGGGTTAAAGAGTGCTATTTCTGCCTCTTTAACCCTGCTGAGTTAATAGAAGGGGTCCTCAGCTAGTTATATTTAGCTATTTTAACGACGACCCGGCCTACGATGCAATATATCGCTAAAAATAACGATAGGACTAGGGTCTATTAGACTGACTATACCTACTATAGCAATAGCCGAAAGAATCGTTTTAGGCCCCGTAGCAATAGCCTCAACCGTACGGCTAGCAATAGCCTTAATAACGCAGCAAGAGCTAAAAAGTGCTACGTATATAGCAAACCCGGCTATTAGTTGACGAAACATACTAACAACGATCGCCATAAGGCCTATAGCAAGTTCAAGAGCAGCCAATACGTCCAAAATAACGCTAACCCCGCTGAATATCACTAGTTTCTAGCGTGGTATAAGGGTATCGAAGACCTCGCAGCTACTGCAGCCGACCCCTCTATTATTAACGACCCTATTAACCTCTTTTACTAGTTATTATCGATTAATAACGACGGTAATAAGGTTAATAGCACCGACGACGAGGCCTTCCTTACTACTACTTATTTCAACTAACCTACCGCGGTTAATAGCAGCAACGTGATAACCTACTTAGCTAACTAGTCGACCCTCTATGCAATTAACTGCGTTGAACCCTCTCATAACGCATTAGTTAATAAAAATAATAACCCCGTTGCGATATATGTTACTAACTATTACTCGTTAACTACGTTCAGAGGGATTATCCCCGACTCCAGCGCAGCCCGATATTCAACTAGGGGTTACCCGTAGTTTCTAGCCCTATAAAAGAGGGTTAACTACTAACTTAACCCCTCTATAGCCGGGGCAGCCTCGATCCGCTTTAGCAGCGCTAACCCTATCGAATCCCTCGGAATAACGGTTATTACGACTCCCTTTAGCGACATAACCTTCCACGTGATGCTAATAAATACCCCCTTCTTATTATCCCTTTATGATATAGACCGACTTAGCATAAGATTCGATAATATCGCTAACTAACTCGTTCGTAATAACCTCACGATACTAGTTATACGACTATGGGGCTACCTATGGTTTATAACTAACCCGGAAGAGGCCGTCGTGAGTTATAACCTTACTAATATCGAATTACGCCGTATCTACCGTCGTTTTAGCTACCTATCCGTCTAACGACTCCACAAAGTCCTCTAGCGCGCCAGCTACCCCGTTAATATCAATATTATCGATAAGTTAATGAAGTTTTGCTACTACTACTAACTCCATAGTAGCAGCCCCTATCGGTTCAAGTTTACGATAAAAGACGACTGCAATTTCAACTACGAGGTCGTTATTAATATTATATATCTCGATAGCAACTGCCCTGCCCTCTATGTTATTAATATAGCTACTACGTTTAACGCAGCATGCTTTATAAAGGATATATCCGCTAAAACTATATAGCAGACCCTTTAGCTCTACTAGATCGATATATACTAGGGCCCACCCGACTAGATAGTTACTAATGCTAGCACCTCCTTTCGATCTGCTGAATTTTGCTAATCTGTGCGAAAGATAGCGATCTCTATAAAAGAGGTCCTAGTTAAGGCTTATAATAGTATCGGGAAGGTCGAATAATACTATAAGCTATTACGCTAGGCCTATGAGATTATCTAGGCGGAAGATCCCTCCGCTAACCCTAACGCCGCCCTCTAAATAGCTATAAAAGCTATTAACGACGTCGCTAGGCCTAATAGCCTAGTACTAACCCTGCTAGTATTCGGAGCCTACCCGCACCTAATAGACGATTTAGCACCCTCGCTATTGATTATATAATACGCCTAAGCTATATAGAAGGTTACTAATGAGATCCGCTAACTCTACGCTAATCGTCAGGTTAATGAGGCTATTGCAGCCTGAAATAGCCCTATAACTAAGCTAACGTTAAGCCTACCTCTCTAGTCGGAGGTTAGAGTATAGCGTGAAAAAGACGGCTAGAAGGGCCCTTACTAGCTTATCTCTAATAATAGCTACAAATACGTAGTTTAACTACCCAATAAGCTAAAATCCTTCCGGTTAACTATTATTAAACCTTACTACTGGTCGACCGACTTGCTAATAGAACCTGATAATAATAATAATAGGATCATAAACCCCTACGGGGCAACTGAGGAAGTCTATAATACTATTGTTATTACTAACGATATAACCCCCGCCCTACTATAGCGCCGAGGCTAGCCCCGCTACAACCCGGTACTAGGTCCGACTTTAACTATACTCCTCGCTAAAACAGATATTATTATTACTAATAAGACCTTCCTATCTGCTAAAGAGCAATCCGACTACGACCTCGCTATTAAGTTATATAACGATAGCATAATTATAACCCCTAGAGAGCCTTTTGAGCAGTCGACCTGATAAGAGATCGAATCCCTTATCGAACGAGGCGTATTTAACTTTATTAAGTATAAACCTGCCCGCTATAGTAGGATCCGGATCTTCCGCTCCTATATTATTAACGAGGTTAAGGGTAAGATAACCTAGCCCTATGAGAAGTCGAGACTCGTTATTTAGGGCTATGCTAATAATAGTAAAGAGGCTATTTTAACCTAAGCCCCTACGATCTAAAGAGCTAGTTAAT